>CBVK0100410496.1:0-12458 GCA_900067695.1 Picea abies | reverse complement strand
TTGATATTTGGTTCTTAACAGGGCTCCTCTTCGACAATTGTCCCCCCTCCATTCCATCTACTCATGCATGGCTACATCCTCTTCACTGCCTTCCTTTTCACTGCCAAGCCGAGTGCTTCCCATTTCCCTGGGCACATGCATGCCCGATCCTGTTGCAACGTGCTCACCGAGTGGTTCTTCTGCAAAGGGCGTGTACTCCTTGTCCATGGCCATGTGCATGGCCTGACCCGAGTCTCTGTTTCCTGTGGGAAGCCCCCCATCACCTGAGTTGCCTACCTGAGTGTACTATGTTGTCCCAGCTGCAACTGGTGAGGAGTGGAAGCCCCCCTGGAAAGTGGAGAGGATTTGAAAGAGCACAACAATCTTACCATCCAATATCTCTAATCGAAATTGGAGGTCGTTCATTCCCTATTGAAGCTCGAAGACCAGACAGTGGAGAATGGCGAGGCTATCCTGTAATTGCGAATCTTGGACAGAGTCTGAAAAGGAATGTGACCCCGACTAGGTTCTCGGGAAAAAGGGTGGTGCTCCCAAATATGGGTGAGTGTAGGAATTCTCTGGCAGGCCTGGTGCACTAGCTGGTGATTTTGGTGGGACTGCTAGAGGCGGCACTGAAGAAGAAGCCAAATCGGAGATGGGTCCTGGGTGAAAACCCAGTGAATTGTTGGAGAGAGCCAGCCCTTCAAGTCGGGAAGCTGGAGGGGAGGAGGGGGTACTTGGGATTTTCTCAGGTTGAGACTGCGAGGATTGCGAGGGGGATGAACCAAGGGAAGAGCTTGGGGAAAGTGCAGGCACTGGAGAGAGGACCAGTGGAGGTCGAAGTGGTTGTCAAGGCGATCCTCGCCTTGGCTTACCTCTTTGCCTTGACATCCTAACGTCCTAGGGGGAGAAGGGAAGCATAGGGGAAGGGCCCAGGTAGACCAGGAGGAGATGGAGATAAAGCCAGATGCATGGGCGCGTATGTTACACATTATTTTGGTCACTCTGGTGATGTCTCTATAGTGTTGTATCCGTTCTCCCACAAGGACTTCTTGCATGAGAAAAGTGATTGTTGTATTCTTCCAAAAAACACATTTTTAAGATGAGTTCGCAGGCTACCTATGTTACAGGGTGCGAAAATCCCTCATTCTCGCAGGCTGCCTATGTTACAGGGTGTGAAAATCCCTCATTCTCGTAGGCCACCCACACTTAGGGTGCGAACTATTCGCAGTCTGCTCCATAAATAGGGTGCGAACTTGTTTTTAAGCTTGGAAAGGAGAAGAGTCATGAAGGTTCTAGAAGGGGATCTTCTAGAAAATGAGTTGGCATTCACATGGTTGGCATCCTATTGACTTCTCAGATTTTGTGGGATCATCCTCATCCATGTAACCATCCCTCCTTCTCCTATATATTGAAAGGTTTCTCATGGAAAAGGTTAAGCAAGATTGAATGAAGAATTGGTGAAAGAATTGTGTGAAGAACCCTGCTTGGACAGAAGCTTGAAGACTCTATTTGGTCTATCAAGAGGTATTGGATCTTCTTTATGCAAGTGTAGAGCAAGTGTGTATGTTGGAACCAAGGGCCACTGAAAGGAAGCTTGCGACATCAAGGCGATCAAGTTGTATCTTCTACTTTCATTTAATATAATACAACGACATGTCCATTTTCCATAAAATCACTCTTATTTTATAGCATAACTCCTTGATCATATGCATAGGTTGGCATTGAATATACTTTGTTATCTTCACTTTGGTTGGTTTGTGTTGTCTTAGACCTGACTTCACAAGAGCACCGGAGCAAAGAAGGGACAACAGAGACCTGAGGAAGCGATATAAAGGTATGTCACTCGTTCCTCCTTATTAGTAGATTCAATGACTACAACTTAGGGAAAGAGTCGTGTCATGTCCTGTTTTGTTCTAGATCTAGGTGGATCTAGGGAGATCAGTTAGTGTCCGCACCTACTGATTTGTCCGATAACAAAATTGGCGACTCCATTGGGGATACAACCCATTTTTGGTGGTTTTTTCTTGGCCATTTTCTCTTAACCTACCATTTTTCATTCCCATCAATCTCTAAGTCTTGAGGAGACCCTTACAGACTCCCTGGATCTAGAAGTTCTCTCATAAGTTTTTTCTTTTTTCCAAATTTTGCTTGATTACAGACCTTCTCGCACTGCACCCTTCTATAGCCCGCGAGAACCACTAAAGTTCACACCCTGTTGTTCAGTTCAGTGCGAACTTCTCGCATTCTACCTGTGTCTAGCCTACGAGAATCCTTGATTCTCGCACTGTACCCCACCGGCAGCCTGCGAACCCACTTGCAAAAATTTTGGATTAAGTATTTTGTGTCCTCAGATGCCCAGATTTGTTTGTGTGTCTAGGAGGAACTTCTCCAGCCAGTGATTGAATGTTTCTTGACTTCAAATCTCATGAATGATTAGTTTCCGAAAATCGAAAGCTCTTCTTGATCATGTTTTCTCAATTTTTACCTCTTGACCTTTTTGCAACAAGGGTTTAATCTCCGGTTTTGAAATTCGAGTGTTTGTTGGGTTGAGAGCCTTTGATTGGTTTAAAAGTTGAGATCAATTGTTCTTTTCAATTGCTTATTACTTGGAAAATTGTTACCTATGTGCATTTGAAGAGATTGGTCTTGTCAATTTGTTATTTTTGTCTTCATTGAAAGATTGGTTTGGGTGTTTGTTGTGTATTTCTTTTTCGTTGGTTGCTTGTTTTTTCTTAGTTCCACCCCTGTTGTTTGGTTTCTAATAAAAATTAAAGACATTTTCTTTTTTAAGCAATTTTTTTTATTCGAAAATATTGGCATTCAAGTATTGAAAGAGAACGAATAGGGAATTTGCATTGTTCATGGTTGTTTGATATTACATTTCAGAGAAGATCATACATCGTAGTTCGTATTGTTCCAGAAAACTCCTCTTTCCCTCTTGTAAATAGGATTCACCGAACACAAAATTTGTATCATTCATTCCTATTTATGCATTGTTGGGTCAGAGTTTCACACAACATCGGTTTTGTTTCCGTCTCCTTTTGGGTAACAACAACCTTTAATAATATTGCGCAATTTTAAAATTCAACAAGTAACTTTTTCTAGGGTTCTTTTACACCAACATTATCTAGGCTAGAGCTTTGGAATAGGTAGTGAGGCACACTCTCCAAATCATAAAACACGCAATATCATCTTGTGATAAAGAGTCTCAAATTCCATTTGCAGCATTTTGTCTTGGGAAGCCCTTCTCACACAAGGGTCAAACCTGAGGTCACATCGAAATTGAAAGAGCTACTCACCCTGCTTTGTTGATATCGGTGTAGAGATTGCACATACTACAGGGGGTCACTTGAAGGTATACCCACAATGATGAGTGGAAGCCTCTCAAGTTGATTTCGGGCTAGATACCCTGCCCTTGCGTGTGGATTGGACTGTCGATTATTTCCCCAGGCACCATTGTTTTTGGTGGTAACCTTAGTAGCTTACCTTCTTAGGGTCTTACACAAGGTGACTATGAAGGGGTAAGTCTTCATGGTACCTGGAATTGACGTTGGCCAAACTCACTCGGGCTCCTTGGAGGGTATACCCACGATTATGTGTGGGATTTTGCACTAGGGTGTAAGTTCGTTAAGCAGGTCATCAACGTAACTTTTCCACCCTAGCCTAGCCCCATTCTTGTCTCGTCGTCACGACGTTGGATTTCATCACCAACTAGTGACTTCGGAATTAGAAGGTCTTGTTTTCTTGGTTTTGCTTCCTAGATTTTACTAGCGCATGTTGTTTTTTTACCCAAGTTGGCCATAGAATTTCTTTCGTAAGTTTCTAACTCGATCACGATTGACCCTCCACGCCATTCACGTAGGATGAAATGTGTACCACTAGAAGATCTGGAGCATTCTCAACCCTTGCCTACCAACTCATCGGAGGGCTCTCCTCAACAGAGTGAAGTCCAAGACGTTGCCACTCCACAAGTGGAAAGAACTAACTCTCTAGAATGGTCCCGAATTACCAATTCTCGAGAGGACTTTTGACTTCCTCTCAACTCCAGGAGACATATTGTGCGAGTGAATTCTTCTAGAGATTTAGTTGTTCAGTCTTCTGGATCACCAACTGGACCTTTTATAGGACCTGAGGGTCAAGATCCTTTTTGGACTACTGACATTTTTAGACAGGATCTCTTTGGCTTAGGAGCATGCGTTGATATCACTGTCACACCCGAGCGGCCCAAAACATCTGATCCAGATGCAATACCTTTTACTATTGCCTATTATTTCCCTGGTACAGATGCTCCGCCAGCTGACCACATCTTGACTATCCCTCTACAAATGGTCCATCACAAAATGGTCCTAGATACTACGAATCCTCACACCGGGATTACTGCAGCTAGCCAAGCCCCCATTGGCACACTGCTTTCGCCCAGATTTACCCCAACACTTCCGCTCGGATATCATGCGTTGAATGCTTCTATTCTTGCTCCTACGCAAATCACATCCGGGACTCCTGGTGGCTCCACTCCTTCTGGGCACCATCTTCTCGGTTTCATTCTAAAACTTCCTCCACCCCCTTTCAAAGGACCTCTTCCATCCTCTATCGAAGGCACTGATCCTAGTGGCACCATCCCGTCTTTCACACCTAATTACCAGATTCTTGTTGGTGGACAATTTCACCAAGGAGGCCAAACTCAACCCCCTCTTGCAGGAAAAATCCCAATTGGGACGCAACCCCCGATTGGAGGGAAACCCCCATCGACCCCACCCTATGGACAAAACATACCTCCATCCTTGGCCCAGTATTGGAATTATCTTATACAACATAGTCCTCAATCGACTGGGGGGCAACAACCTCAAGCTAAATCCTTCATACCCCCTAGTATAGGCCAACCATATCCAGGCACGTCTAATCCTATTTGGGGCTCGAACACTCAACCCCACGCCCCTGTTCAAGGGTACAACCCTACGAATTAATTGCCTCCACACCAACAACCGAATCTGCCCAGATCTTCGCATTATATGCAGACTGCTTATGGTCCCATTGGTTTACCGATGGGACTCCCTCCCCAAAGTCACCAATACCCGCATGTGAATAGACAGTTACCTTTCTTAGCCACCCTGGATCTCCCAGATCTGTCGAGGATTTTAAATGATCCGATCCGTCACTCTCCTCAATGGCCCGCCATACCGGCCAAACTACCATCTAACATCCCTAAATTCGATGTAAACCGGGAGAGGACCCGAACAATCATGTAATGACTTTTCACATTTGGTGCTCATCCAACTCCTTGATGGATGACTCTATTCGTTTACACCTTTTTCAGCGAACCCTCACAGGTTCCGCCGCAAAGTGGTATATCGAATTACCACGAGGCTTCTTCACCGACTTCAACACCCTCGCTATGGCTTTCCTCACCCACTACCAGTTACTGATTCACTACGAAATGGGAACCGAGATTTTGAGTTATTTCAAACAAACCAAAGCCACTCATATCTTTGATCACATTCATGAGTGGCGACAGAGATGATGTCTCATCAAACTCAAACTTCCCGATCAGTTGCTAGCAGAATGGTTCACGAAATCATTCGTGAACAACATCGTTCATGACATCACCATGGGTGGAGTTGTCATAGAAGAACATGCAATCAGTCGTGCCCAATACCTAGACCTCGTTTACTCACAAATGGGTACTCTTTACGACTTACTCCCTGATGAACCTCGTCCTTCTACTTCTACTACTTCAACCACTCCTGTTGCTTCTCATGCAGCCGACGTTGTGATTGGCACCTTCCATGCCCAACCTCATTCCATCCAAACCTCTAGCAACAACCCCAAATCCATTTCTTCTAATGTTCAAAATGATCCCTCTCCTACCCTTCCCACCGGCAAGACTTCTGAGGTAAATTTTGTTCAGTCTACCCCCATCGGAAAAAATAAATCCAAAAAAGGAAAGGGTAAGACCAAGGAGGATAAAAATAATCCACAAACTGAGAAAACCAAAACACCACTTGTTGACGATAGGGATAAGTGAAAAACTCAATACCCTTGTCTTATCTGTGGTGATGATCACTACACTAAGGATTGTCCACGACGAGCCGAGGTTACTAAGTTCCTTCAAGGGACCACAAAACCCCCCACTCCGGCCGTATTGTCACAACCCTTCCCTTCTCAACAACAGGCCCAATTGGTCATTCATGACCAACCTTTCCCCTCCAATACATCCTGTCTTAATGTGTACAAGTGATTCAAAGAAGAATGACATCACACTTACCACTCGAGCCAAAGATTATCCTTCCTCCAAAGAGAAGGTTGATGCAATACCTCCTTCATTGGTCCAACCATCTCCCACTACTCCACCTACTAATGGTCCTCTTCATCTCAAATGACCGAGCCTAGATACAGTTCTTCATCCTCCTCCAAAGGGTGTTGTTTGAAAATCGTCTTTCAATCCCCATGCACGTGCTGCCCATAACTATAGTATTTTCTAAGATCTGGTCCAAGCACCATCTGCAATTTCATCCCTCGAAGTCCTTTAGACTTGTCCTATACAACGAAAGACACTGTTGAAATCTATTGGTGGAATCGACCCCACAGATACGAATTTAATAATTTTTGACTTGGAAGATCACATTCCAAGGTTACCCCCTCAACTCACATTCCAAATACAAGTTATTGTCTTCGACAAAAACATTTGTAGAATGGTTATTGATGAGGGTGCCTCGACTTGTGTCATGTCTATTACCTGCTAGAAAGCCATCGACTCTTCTCCTTTGGCTGAATCCCACAACACGCTCAAAGCCTTCAATGGCTCTGATTTTAAGCTTTACGGTGTCTTCCCTTCGTTGCCTATTACATTAGAAGGAAAAATGGTCCAAGTTGAAGTTGAGGTCTTTGACGCTCCTCTCGATTACAACCTTCTACTTGTCCATAGCTGGATTGATTCCATGCGTGCAGTTGTATCGTTTCTTTTCCGTGTCATGTGTTTCCCACATCAAGGAAAATTAGTTACCATCGACCAATTTGCCTTCTTTCACTCCGATGCACGTACTGGCAATGTACCGTTCATTGCAAAAACCCCACCTAGATACGAGAACGTCGGTGTGGGTCTTCTTAAAGATTCCTTGTTAATGGGTACTTTCCCCATCCCACCACCCGATGTTCCACATCCGTTTGTCGCCTCGATCAACATGATCTCCACCTCTATTCACGGAACCCCCATCTTACGACCCATGGATGGTACCCAACCCCGACGATCATCTTTGTTATGACGATGAAATGCCTTTGAGTCCAGTCGAATCCGCTTATTAGGCCATTCAATTGACAACCCCTTCTACCCCCTCTCTTGGTGATTTATCTCCAGATCCATTCTACGTCATTTTTCCCACGGAAGAGATGATTATGTCTGTTATGTCCATGGAAGACACCCCTTGGGACGATGGACATCATCGTTCCATCCTCTTCCTGGAACAACACACCATCGAGGTTACCAACAGATCTCGACCCCGTCGACCGTTGTCGTCATTTCTACCATTCCCAAGTCTACACATGATCTATTCTATGAAGGGAACTTAAGTAATATCTCACCCACCATCCCCCTCGACATATCCATAAAACTTGGAATTGTAAAAAATGTGCATATCGGAGCTTCATGTTCCCATGACGAAGTTGTCACCTACAAGTCTCTTTTCCAATAATTTTGTGACGTTTTCTCCTGAAGCTATGAAGAAATGTCGGGTATTGACCTCGACATTGTGATACATGAGATTAAGACATACCTAGACTCTAAACCCGTCTGGAAACAACTTCGTCCGATCCACCCACTTAAAGTGGTCGCTATCAAGCTTGAAGTTGAGAAACTTCTCAAAGCTGGCTTTATTTACCCTATGGCTCTAAATGACTGGGTTTCCAATCTTGTCCCGATCAACAAGAAACAAGGCACAATCCGCGTGTGCATTGATTATAGGGACATTAACAAAGCTTGTCCTAAAGACAACTTTCCTACCCCCTTCGTTGACCAGATCATCTACGATTGTGCCAGAAGTGAAATCTTCTCTCTGATGGATGGTTTCTCCAGATATAATCAAAACAATATCGTTCCCGTGGACCAACACAAGACCACTTTTATTTGTCCTTGGGGCACTTTCACCTATTGCAAACTTCCATTCGATTTAAAGAATGTCGGCGTAACTTTTTAGCGTGCTATGTCTTATGCCTTCCACGATATAAAGCACATTGTGCAGCCATATCTTGATGACTTACCTGCTCATTCCATGTGCCGTGTAGATCATCCAATACACCTCCGCACCATTTTCCTTCGATGTCAGTTTTACCATATAGGCTTGAATCCCCACAAATGTGTTTTCTGCATAGAATCCGACCGACTTCTAGGCTTTATTGTTTCATCTCAAGGGATCGGGGTAGATCCTTTGAAGGTCAAGGCGATTCTCAATCTCCCTCCTCCTTCCTCATTTCGCTAGTTACAAAGTTTGCAAGGGAAGGAAAACTTTCTTCATCGTTTCATCCCAAACTATGCTGAGCTAACTCTTGGATTTACGTGAATGCTCAAGAAAGGTTCTGAGTTCATATGGGATACCACTGCCAACAAAGCTTTTGAAGCTTTGAAACTGTCTTTGACACGTACTCCACTACTCATCCCACCTGATTACAGTCGGGATTATTTCCTTTACCTCGCAGCTTTGGACTATACCAATTCTATGCTTCTCGTCCAGGAGGATGATTCTCATGTCATTTATTACTTGATTCAGAGTCTCACGACGACTGAAACCAAGTATTTACATGTTGAAAAACTGGCCTTGGCAGTCGTCCAAGATGTTCAACGTTTCTGACACTATATCTTCTCTCGCAAGACTACAATAATTTCTAACTGCAACCCTATGCAACACATTCTTACACGCCAATTTCTAGGGGGAAAATACTCCAAATGGATCATAATACTCCAGGAGTTTGACTTAGAATTCAAACGCGCTAAGTCCAAGAAATCCTTGGTGTTTGTCGAGTTGATATGCGATCTTCCCTGCTTTGAGACGAAAAATGTAGCAGCTGATTCATTACCCGATGAATCCCTTTTCCTGATTAGTTCCAATGACCTTTGGTACGGAGATATCATCATATATCTCCAGACCTAGACTTTCTGGCCCACTTTGTCCAACATTGACCGCCATCGAATACGCTACCAAGCTCGTCAGTATATTATCCTCGGTGATACTTTTTATTGTCGTGGTATTGACTTTGTTTTTTGACGCTGCCTCACATTTGACGAAGCCGAGAAAGCCACAAATGACTGCCATTCTGGAGAGTGTGGTGGTCACATGTCTGGGTATACTACTGTCCAGAAGATCTTATGAGAAGGGTATTTTTGGCCATCTTTATTCAATGATTGTATAATTGCCGTCCAAAAATTCCACACTTGCCAAACCTACAACAATAAAATACGATCACACCCTGCTCCTCTACACCTTGTGGTCTCCGTTGGTCCTTTTGCGAAATGGGGTATCGATTTCATGACATGTCACCCTCACTCGGTCGGGGAGCATGGATACATTATTGTAGCCGTAGATTATTTTACAAAATGGGTCGAGGCGATGCCAACATTCGATAATACCGGAAGGATTGCAACATTATTCATATTCAATCACATCATTGCTTGTTTTGGTGTTCCTCAGGCTATCGTTACTGATCATGGTAGCCACTTTAGAAACTTCATGATGCCCGAACTCACTAAAAATTTGGGTCTTCGCCATGAAAACTCAACACCCTATTACCCACAAGCCAACGACCAAGTTGAAGCAATAAACAAGGTCCTCATTACCATGCTTCGATGAATGATAGGGATTCACAAAACGAGTTGGCACACGATGTTGTTTTCAGTATTGTGGGCTTATCGGACATCCGTTAAGTCTGCTACCAGGTTTACACCATTCCAGTTAGTTTATGGTCTAGAAGCCATCTTGTCGATTGAATGTGAGATACCCTCCCTAAAAATAGCCGTCAAACTTCTCCCAAACACTTATGCCGAAGAAGAACGTCTGTTGTATCTCATGCAATTAGACAAAACCCGTCGCGATGCCACCCTAGTTATAGAAGCCCAGAAAAAACGCGTCAAATCCTAACACGACAAACATGTCAGGCCACACATTTTCTCCGAAGGTGATCTGGTTCTTCTTTACGAACAAGATTGGGATATGCTGGGAGCCGAAAAATTTGAAGCTATGTGGCGAGGTCCTTATATTGTCAGATGAGTTTTGGAGAAAGGAGCTTACGAGTTGGTGGACTACGATAGTATCCCTTTGAGTGAACCCATAAATGGGTTGTACTTAAAGAAGTACTATGCCTAAGACCACCTGTGCATGAGTGTTTGTATTTTATTGTATCATACTTTTTGTGTGTTATTGTAGTATGCTTTTTCGTTATTTGGTCTCTGCCCTCGACCACTTATGTTACATTGTGCTTGGTTTCCAGATGTCAGAGTCTTCACTACCCCACATTGGCTTCGTCGATGGCGCTAGTCGTAGTACTCAGAAGCTTTCTTCTATTGCATGGGAAATTTACGCACCTACAAACGAACTTATCAGTCTGCGAGGTGTGTGCCTTAGTCGTGCGACCAATAATATTGCAGAATATAGCGCCTTCGTCGAATTGTTGATTGATGCTATTTCGCTTGGTATCCGCCACCTGGTTATACGACTCGATTCGCAGCTAGTAGTACTACAACTAAGTAATGTCTATGCTATTCGAAGTCCTACTTTATTACGGGTATATTTACGAATTCGCCTCTTGGAACGTTATTTTGATTATATTGAGTATCGACACATTCCTAGATGTCTAAATACATTGACTGATGCATTAGCTAACTATGTGTTAGACAAACATTTGGGCCATTTATAAATCAATCACACATCACATGTATCACACAACACAAAATAAGCCGGTAGAAGCCGTATATATGTATATAACGATCAAAAGTTTTTACAAAAAGTTTCTGTCCAAGGACCAAAATCTCAAAATATGAAGCCCATAGCTTCTACAAAATAGCATCACAGATGATGCTCACGATAAAACACAACTGCTCGGGCTACCCTACGAAGCAGTTAACTGATAGACTCGGACACGCCCACAGTACGGCGTTGGCAACGTCTAGGGATCTCCCCAATAGTAATATCTGGGATGTCCGCGGTCAACCCCTCTAAGTTCTGCTCCACTGCCTCATAGTCTTCGACATCCCATCTCGTCACTGGAGCCGCCTCTCCTCGCTGTTGAATAGGAGACGTTCCTGAAGGTCGATATGGCCCCACATCTGTGTCATCAAAAATATATTTTTTGATTAGTTCTTGGACAAACATAAAAACTTTTCATATGATAAAACTTGCAAAAAAATTTAAAAAGAACAAAATGTGTACTTCTTACCTAAATCACCCCACTGAGCATCCTCAAGCAGGACTAAATCCGGATCCCCTCAGAAATCCAAACTAGCGTATGCGTAGTCGTCAATCATCAACATCTGGGGCCTTAACCAGTCAAAAAATGAATCATTGTACTTTATTATAGGCCCAAATACGTGTCGAGCCATGAGGTTACACCACCTCAACATCCTCGGATTCTGTGGGGCCGGTAATCCCCAATCAACCTGTAGTTGTAACAGTGGGACCCTCTTGAGGAAGAATGACACAAAAAGTGATCCGTACCCAAACTGATTCAAGTCACCCTTTCGACACTTAGTCAATTGTCTTTTCATACTGTGGAGAACTGCATCTGACCAGTTGAAGACCTCAGGCTCTGTACACTCTATGGCATATTGGAAGTAGCTCTACAGAGCCATGTGTGGAGCTGCACTCCCAGCCATGCGTGCGATAGTCAACGAGATGGTCTGCAGGGTCAAATCTTGGACCCCCCAAATAACAACCTTACCCTTTCTTCTTTCTGCCTTAGAAACACAATACTGGCGACAATACTCACTCATAGAGAGTCCGTCGCCTCAACCACCAGTCAAGATAGTGTGGTATCCACGTCGTGACAACCCTGTTAGAAAATATATATCCTCGATATCTAGGGTCAACGTATGGACTCCCATGTGAAATAACTGTTGGTCCACATCCCAAATGTGGACCAGGTATTCCAACAATCTAAGTTGGGCTCTCATGCCTATAATCCTGAAGAATTTCAATAGCCCACAGTCTCAGAGGGCAGCGACTATACCCGAGTCATTCCCGACAATGGCATCATCCTCTTCATGTTCTCTTTCTCGCCACTCCAGCATTGTGATGGTCAAACACTTGCACAAGAGCCATGAGAGAAGAGTCAACAACTTGTTTCAAACTTTTGCATAATTTTTATTGAGCAAAATTTAACTTTAAAATCCATGTTTCGGCCCTCGCAGGTGAGCCTTTGGCATAGTGCGAGATTCTCGCAGGTCCAGCGCGGCTCGCCTGCGAGAATTCTTGAGCGCATGGTCAGCCCTAAAAATGGAC
>CBVK0100410495.1:0-12459 GCA_900067695.1 Picea abies | reverse complement strand
TTCATTGATATAGCACTTGGATTATATGGTTAAAAGGGACTAAATTGCTTTATTATTGATTCCCCCCCCCCTCTCAGTAATCCAACACCCTCTTTTTGGAATATTTGATTCTTTTGTCTTTTTTCAAAATTTTAATGAGCTTGAAAAAGAATAAAATAATTCTATGTTACAAATGTGGAACGAGTGTCGCATGCAATCAAACTAGTTCCAAGTGCATGGAACAAACTGATGCTCGGTGCAAGGAGACATGTGCAGGATAAGGACACTTGAAAAAATTCCTCCATGGGTCAAGGTGTCAGATCACGAGGGAAAAAGTGTTGTAAGGCTTGCATTTAAGGAATGCTTTGAAGGTTCATTTAATAGCAAAATGAATCTGACATTAGGCCAAAGATGCAAGGATTAGACATGCGATGTGATTAGGTATGACACAACAAGACTCCTTCCATGTTGATTTTTACGAGCCCAGAGAAGGTAAGCTCGGTGGATTTTCATGTTTAGAGAGTCTGAAAAACACTAAAAAAAGACTCCAGAGTGTTCATTTTTCATAATTAGTCCAGTGGGTTCGAAAAAGGGTTAAAATTATACCGAAATGACATCTCTTCAAAACCATTTTAATGAGCGTGATAGAGACAAGATCACTCAACTATCTTTTCAATTTTAAGGAGTCTGAAAAGAGCTTAACTATGGGCTCACAACCTTTTTCTAAGTTTAGTATCCTTAGCCCGAAAAAATTTAAAATATAACTTAGGAAAACTCTCCCAGAGAGACATGTCTCCCAAAGCGTACCTTTTTCCTGGAGAATCTATTGGCCAGATAAAGGGTTAAACTTATGCCAAATAGATATCAGTTTTGGAACAATTAACGAGTGTGAAAGGAACAAGGTAACTCGACGATATTTTCATATTTAGGTAGTCTAAAAAGAGCCTAAATATGGACTCCAGGGGGGTTCCTTTTTCATAGATAATATCCAAGGCCTGAAAAAGAGATAAACCAAAACCAAGAAGAATGGCCCTTTTTCGAAAATTTAGTCCCTGAGGCCTGAAAAAAGGGTTAAACTTACACCTGAGAATACTTTCGTAATGAATCGAAGCTCCTAGGGCATACCTTTATTCATAAATTAAACTTATGGACCGAAAAAGGGGTAAAATACCACTGGACATATGTTCCTTCAAATTTTAGTTTGACGACGAGCATCAAGGGAAACAAGATCGCTCAACTATCTTTTCAATTTTAGAGAGTCTGAAAAGGGCTTAAAGAAGACTCCATGGGGGCTTATTTTCTTCAGTAATCTAAATGACACTGAAAAGAATAAATAATCTCATGTTATATGTTGCTTTCAAAGTTTAAGTGAGCCTGAAAGAAAACAAACCATGCTCATAGGGAGTCCCTCGGGTATGATCCAAAAAATATGAAGAAGAAGGGGGCTTCAATATTCAATCATGGCGGCACTAAAAAGGAATCCCAAGCTTATGGAGAAAATATCACAACATAGATGCCAAAATGAAACAAAGGATATACCTAGGGCATCCATGTAGAGGAAGGTTCTACCACATAATTACGACACTTCTAAAGAAACATAGAAGGTTCTGTGTCACACTTTGGTGGGATCGATCCTATGGAAAAGCGAAAAAGTCAACAATATGCAAAATGCAAGGTAGTGAGAACCTAACCTATATGAAAATGGAAAAAAATTCTTTACCACGGGATTATATGAGTGTAAACCATCTCATAAAAACACAAAACCAAAAGAACAAGTTCATTAGAAAGACCCACAAATCTCTTCAAAAATAATCTCAAGTACACACTGAACCAAGAAAAGGGAAAAAGAGAACCAAACTGGGGCAACAAAGGCCAAAAACATCTATAAATAGAGGTGGACAACTCATTTTAACCACTGTAATTTGGAAAATAACCAAAAAATTAAAAAACCCTCTTCTTCAAAATGTTAATTCAAGGAGCTACAATGGACAAAATATCCCCAAACCTTAACCAAGTAAGTACAAATGACCTTTCCTTTAATTTCAATCCATTATTTGTTGCTTAATTTATGATTTGGAGGGTGCACACCCTTGTAAAAGGGTTGGGCCTGCATGTATGTGGGTTGTCCATGCATAACACACATATGTACGTGGGTAAAGTAACACTTAGCCTGTGTACATACGCAACTATATTAAAGACAACTCACGAACATCTTTATATATTTCAAAAAATATGAAATAGGGGATTAACATCACAAATATTTTGCAACAAGATGTATGTTCATTGGCTATAAAGGGAACATGAAGAGCTAGATGTCTTGGTAGAGGAGGATCTAGGGGCCATTTCCATGCTTAAACAATGTGGTATGTGGATTTTTTTTCAGTGTCCATTCATGAGGGCACAACCCAGGCTACTGAACCACTTGATAGAGTATTGGCATCCAGATGCCGAGGCCTTCATGTTGGAGGGCCAATCACTGACTCTGATGGCAAAGGATATTTACTTCTTGACTGACCTCTCTAGGAGGGGAGAGCTAGTCAACTTGAGGACCTTTCCTCTAGAACCGCATAACATAGAGGATTATATCGGGATGTATTGCAAGGCCGAAACTGAGAAAGTAGAATCTCATGCGCCAATTCACAAGATCACTAGCCTCAATATTTGGATAGTGATCTACACTATTGGGTGGATCATGGGATCCACAACACTTCATCATGCTTCATGTGAAAAAATGCATTGTGTGTCTTAGTGTCTAGACGCTACTGTTTTTTACTGGAGCACTACCATGCTCAAATACATGAAAAAACAATTGACCAACTATTGAAGAAGAACGAACAAGAACTTTAGGTTCGGGATCGTACTATGTGCTTTATTTTTCAAGGGAGTACTATGACGAGTGGAGAGGAACTTGAAAACTCTCACTTGTGCAGTGCTGATGGAAGAGATAGAGGATATTCCCCTCGCCATGCAACCACATGTTATAGGGATACCCATGACTTGGATCCAGTTGTTATGGCATCTTGTGAACATCGTATTTCATTATACTAGGGCCAACAGGCCTAGGTTGTAGTTAGTATTGGGCCACATATGTGTCGAGGGCACCCTTTGTACTTTATTATATAGTGAGGGCTTGATTCCAATGATGTATACCGACTCTATTTGAGGCTTTATGGCCCACTTTTGTACTTGTGACATTTTTTTTGGATAAATTATTATATATACGTCTTTTTGTTTTATGGATAAACAATTTGTACAAATGTATTTACATATGTGTGTATGTGTGTGCTTTTACTTTTATATATGAGCAATATGCCAATCTAATATTTTATTATCTAATGTATCAGTTAGTTGATTAGATCTCCTAGGAACATGAATATAAGTAATATAATCAAAATAATTTTCTAAGAGATGTACCCTAAGGAATCATCGGTGAAGGGTGGGATCGTAGACACGATAAATTCCATTTAACTGAGACATGGCCATTTGAGCATCGAGATAAACCCATATGTGAGAAATACCATGTGACAAGGTATCACGTAGTAATTATATAACGACACTGTAATCGACAACATTATTGGTTTATTTTCCCAGAAAAATACCTCCAGAAGACATCAACTGACCAAAAGGTGTAAATATCACCCAAGTTACAGAAGCAAGCCTCTGAGTGTTTCGGCTAGCACCGTTTGGGAACCCAACATAAACCTCATATTCACTTGACATCTACCACAGTGAAAAAAAACACAATAAACTACATGTCCATAAAACAAAAAGACAATACTGTATAAGTAAAACTATACACTATATACAAGAATTCACACTCAGGCGAACGATCTAAACATAATAATTATTAAGTTAGAGCCCATTTCTAGGCTCCGATAAAGCATTACCCTCGAAATCAACTAGTTGATAAGAACCCTTTTCTAAAACCTTCTTCACAATGAACGATCTGAACCACATGGGTTTGAACTTGCCTACCCCCAAGGGATCTTTATCTTGGTCATAGACCAAGACAAGATCTCCTTTGGAGAAAATCTGAGGGCGGATGGACTGATCATACTGAAACTTGACACATTGTTTGTGATCCTCGTTGGCTAAGGCGACATCTCGATGCTTGTCATCGAGTTGCTCGAGATATAAAAGGCGCTCTTCAAGTGGTGTTGTGTCGGGAAATAATTCCACTACCAACTTAAGAGAAGGGATTTGGAATTCTATGGGCAAGACTACCTCCATGTCGTAAACGAGTTGGAAAGGAGAAAACCCGGTAGTATTATTAACAGAGGTTCGATAAGCTCAAAGTGTCAAGTACAACATCAAATGCCAATTTGACTTGGCCAAATTGATCATTCGCTGAAGAATTCTATGGGCAAGACTACCTCCATGTCGTAAACGAGTTGGAAAGGAGAAAACCCGGTAGTATTATTAACAGAGGTTCGATAAGCTCAAAGTGTCAAGTACAACATCAAATGCCAATTTGACTTGGCCAAATTGATCATTCGCTGAAGAATAGTCTTGAGAGACTTATTAATAGCCTCCACTTGACTTATTAAACCCTAGTTTTGATGTTAACTCGGACATAATCTTGTTCTGGAAGTGACTTCCATGATCTGTGACAATCTCCTTCGGAATACCAAACCTGGCTACAATATGGTTAAAATTGAAAAGTGCAGTCATTTCCCCATCATTGTTGAATGTCAGCATAGCTTCGACCCACTTAGTAAAGTATTCTACTGCTATGATGATATAACGATTCCCCCTAGACAAAACTAGGTGGAATGTAGTGAAATCAATACCCCACTTGGTGAAGGGACCAGCAACAATAACTGGGAACATGAGAGCTGGGTGTGCCCGCATCTTCCGAGAGAATAATTGGCACAGGTGACACTTCTTTACTGCCTCTACACAATCTTTGATTAACGAGGGCCAAAAGTATCTAGCGTGAAGAATCTTTTAGGATATTTCCAACCCAAACAGGTGACCAACACATGCTCCTTTGTGACAATCATTTAACACAAGTTCTGCCTCTTCGTGAGTGATACATTGACGAAGAATGCAATCCACTCATTGACCTGTCTCTTATAAAGCATTACCCTTGAAATCAACCAGTTGATAGGCACCCTTTTCTAAAACGTTTTTAACGATGAATGGTCCAAACCACATGGGTTTGAACTTGCCTACCCCCAAGGGATATTTATCTTGGTCATAGACCACGACAAGATCGCCTTCGGTGAAAACTCGAGGGCATACAGACCTATCATAATGACACTTGATACGTTGTTTTTGAGCCTTGTTGGCCAAGGCTGCATCTCAACGCTGCTCATCGAGCTGCTCGAGATATAAAATATGCTCTTCAAATGGGGTAGTGTTGGGCAGTAGTTCCACTTCCAACTTAAGATAAAGGATTTGGAACTCTATGGGAAATACTTCCTCCAACCTGTAAACAAGTTGGAAAGGAGAAACATTAGTAGTAGTATTGACTGAGGTTCGATAAGCCCAAAGTGTCGAGTACACCATTAAATTCCAATTTGACTTGGCCGAATTGATCATCTGTTGAACAATAGTCTTGAGAGACTTATTAACAACCTCCACTTGACCATTCCCCTGTGGATAGTAAGGTGACAAATTTTCCTGCTTAAACTATAGTTTTGATGTTAACTCAGACATCATCTTGTTTTGGAAGTGACTGCGATGATCCGTGACAATCTCCTTCGGAATACCGAACCTGGCTACAATCTGGTTAAAAATGAAAAGTGTGGTCGTTTCCCCATCATTGTTGAATGTTGGCATAGCCTCAACCGACTTAGTAATGTAGTAAACCACTATGATGATATAGTGACCCCCCCAGCCGAAACCGGGTGACATGTAGTAAAGTCAATTCCCCACTTGGTGAAGGGACCAACAAGAATAAATGGAAACATGGGAGCAGGGTGTGCCCACATCTTTCTAGAGAATATCTGGCACGAGTGACACTTCTTGAATGCCTCTACACAAGATTTGATCAATGAGGTCCAAAAGTATCTAGCGTGAAGAATCTTTTGGGATGTTTCCAACCCAGACAAGTGACCACCACATGCTCCTGTGTGAAAGTCATTCAATACAAGTTTCGCATCTTTGTGAGTGAGACAACGATGGAGAATGCAATCCAATCCTCGATGATATAAAGTATCATTGAGGATAAGATAGTTCCATGCTTGATGGCGTATTCATCGACACTCATCATGAGAAGAAGAAGATGGGAATTTCAAATTATTAAGATACACAAGTATATCTCCATACCAAGGGTCCGAAGATGCAATAAGGAAAAGATCCCCATTGATTAGTGACTCTTCGAGAAAATTATTACCACTCTCGACTGAAAGTTCCAAGATTAGTTCAACAAAGACCAAGGACTTTTTAGACTTCGCCGAAACAAAATCCAAGTCAAATTCTTGTAGGATGACTATCCATCGACTGATTTTCCCGCCGATGACCCATCGTGTTAACATGTATTGAAAAGGGTTCACGATAGCTACGAAAGTAGTCTTGTGAAGTAAGATATAGTGACAGAACCGTTGGACAACATAAACAACTGCCAAAGCAAGTTTCTCAACATGTGTGTAGTTGAGTTCTGGTCCTACCAAACCTTGGCTAATATAGTAGATAACATGCTCTTCGAGCGCATCATCCTCTTGGACCAAGACCATGCCAATAGTAGACTCTGCGGTAGCCAAATAAAATAAGAAATCATTGCCATAATCTAGAGGATTGAGCAGAGGGGTAGACATCAGAGCACGTTTCAACACTTCGAAACACCATTGGGTCACTTCATCCCAACAGAATGGGATCCTTTTTTTTAAGAGATGCATAAACCCTTTAGTAACCTTGGCATAGTTAAAAAAAAACAACGAAGAAAGTAAGCTTTCCCTTGTAGACTTTGAAGCTTGGGGATTTTGTGCGAGGGAGGAAATTGAACTATTTCCTCAACCTTCAAAGGATGATCATGATCCCTTTAGTTGACATGATAAAACCTAACAAATGTCCTTATGTCATGCAAAAAAAAAACTTGTTTGGATTCAGGTGAATCTGATAGTAGAGACACCTCTCAAAGATAAGTCGTAAATGGGCGAGATGATTAGATCTCTTATGAGAACATGATGCTAGATCATCAAGATACACCTTGACTATGTGTTTGACAGAAGGCGACATGGCCTGCTGAAAAGTGGCTCCAACATTCTTAAGGCCAAAAGGAATTTTTCTATACGCAAATGTACCCCAAGGAAAAATAAATGTTGTTTTATGTTGGTCTTTGGGCTTGATTTGAATCTGGTTGTACTCGGAAAACCATCCATAAAATAAAATACCTCACAACCCGCACATTCATCGACAATCTGGTCAATGAATGGGATTGGAAAATTATCTTTCGGGCAAGCTTTGTTCAGATCATGAAAGTCCACACACACGCAGATCATATGTTGATGGTCAATGAATGGGATTGGAAAATTATCTTTCGGGCAAGCTTTGTTCAGATCATGAAAGTCCACACACACGCAGATCATATGTTGATTCTTGTTTTTTGTTGATAGGAACAGGTTTTGACACCCATTCTGTCAATTGCACAGGATAGATGAAACCATCCTTGATAATTTTCTCTACCTCAAACTTGATCATTGTTTCCTTGCAAGGATTAACTAGGCGAAGCTTCTGTCAGACAGGCTTAACATCAGGGTAAGTTGTGATATCGTGTTCAACAATACATGGGTCAATGCCTGGCATATCCTCATAAGACCAGGAAAATATGTCGTAAAACTCTCTAAATAATTCAATGTAGATCTGAATCTCTTCGGGGTAACAATATGCTCCAACGAAGACGTTTTCCATGATGCTAGGGGTTCTAGAGATGTCGATAGGAATTGTTTCAGTTGTACTTTCCATGTTTCCCTTGACATATATTCTTTGCGTGGCTAGAGGGTTAACAGGACGAGGGTCATATCCATTAATGGTCGTGATGAAATCCCCTGCGTATATTCTCTTCATCTCGGGTAAGAAGAAAGATTTGTGGTGAAGATCATTCCAAGTTCTATCTGGCCTAGTCTTTGCCTCCAAAATCACCTCGTCATAGAGAAAGACTAAGTCCAAAGGGTTGTAAGTGGTGAGAGATTCTTGAGCCCAAATAGTCTCGAGAATGAGATCTAGCTCCTGTGGGGGAGCCAGATCAGGGTTGGCCAAGTTTTGCTGGAAACTACTGTACACAACCTCAACAATGGATAAGGGAATTGTCATTCCAGGGTGCCCTATCCCTTCCATCCAAGTCGATGGGGAAGGTAAAATACACAGGCCATTAAAGTAACTCATTCTAAAAGACACAATTTGGAATATCGTGGCATTCGACTGGTCGGGAAAAACTAAAATAAACTTGACATCATTAGCAAGCGACAAATAATAAAAAGTCCCCATTAAAGATGGGAACAATCCGACACCTAAGTTGATGGTACCTAGTTGTGGGTTGTCAATCATTGGGACTGTGGAAGCCCCCAATGAATGGTTAGGATGGGAGAAGGATATTTGATCAATGGTTATGATATGGCCTTCATGAGGAAAACATAAGACCTGGAAAATGGTGGATACAATCGCTATCATGGCATAGGTCCAACTCTTCCCTAAAAAAATATTGTAGTCGAGAGGCGCATCGAATACTTCTACTTCAACACACAAAAATTTTCCCTCCAACTGCACGGTGGAGGGAATTATGCTATGTGGTATAAAATATCGACTGTGAAATGCAGTTAGAAATGTGGGAGATGAAGAAAACTCAGGTTTTCCAATGGCCTTGTATCATGCCAATGAAATCACACAAGTTAGGGCACCCTTATCAACCACCGTATGGAAAATGTTCCATGTCAACAATTTTGTAGCATACACCACTACTATCTGAAAAGCGACGTGGTGAGGAAGATGAGGTTTATATACACCACTACTATCTGAAAAGCGACGTGGTGAGGAAGATGAGGTTTATAATATGTAGGGTCGAAAATGATCATTCCTGAATTAGTAGTCTTGACCACTCCCAAGGCAGAAGGAAATGCTTTCCTCTATGAGGGAAAACTATGGAGAACATCCAGAGCAGAAATTGCACAAGGAGTTTGTGCCAGATCCTCCACCACGGAGTAATTCTGAACGACCTTTGCATTCGAGTTGTGAGAATCATTTTTTAACGCACCCTTAGGGATGCAAGTCATAGTTTCTCACACGATATTCTCAATTTGAAGAGAAGGCAGTGGCCTGAATGCTTCTTTTCCCTTCTCAACAAATTCTGGCATTCTGTAATCATGAGCCCTGGTCTGTAGATTAGCTTCGACTTTCATCATATAAATGTTTGCGGCTCCATTTTTATCATTAGGCACGGGGGCTCCCTGATTTCCCCTAGGCGCGTTCATGGATGAGGAAGCTTGGGTCAAATTTTACCCTTGTGGAAAAGGATTGGTTAGCACGATGGGATGTTGTTGTGCCAGTAAATTTTGGGCTTCCTCAAGCTGAGGGCATTGGTGAATCAAGTGGTTGTTGGTGAAAATCTTACACGAAAACTTCACCTTTCTCTTTTCGTTTTTTACCTCACAAACATTATTCGTAGTAGCCTTCTTATCCACCTTATCCTTCTTGTTTTTATATTTCCTCTTTCCCTCGGTTTGTTGGTTACCCTTGGGATTTGTCGATTGCACACTGTGTACATATGATGTTTGGGTTACGGGGGCATACAAAATAGGAGTTTGGCTAGCCACAGTCTGTTGAATCAATAACTGCTGTAATTGATTAGACAACAGATCTATGGAATTTTTTTGTGCTGAGCCAACTATGCCATCGATGTGAGGTCCATACTTCTGTTTGGATTTTTTGAGAGTTGACCATGGTGCGTCGGGTAAGATCTCGTATAGCATACCAGACTGAGAGTAGATCAGCTCCAACTGCTGAGCTCTCATAATAGCCTCTTCTTTGAAAAACACCTCGGACGTTGCTACGTCTTTGGACACACAAGGAACCAAATACTTTAAGAACCACTCGAGAAAAAATACAGGAGGGACCTTGACTTTGATCAAACTCTTTCGTCGTTGCCATTTTCGGATGTGATCCAAGATATGGCCAACTTTCATCTACTCGAATTTGGCTAGAAACTTGATGCCAACATCGTATCTTATTGGAAACTGGAAGTGGTTCAAGAAAACCATAGCGAGGTTGTTAAATTAAGCATACTTCGAGCTATCGAGCTCAATATACCTTTTCACAACACCCCGTATAAGTGTGCATTGAAACAAGCGCAATTGAACGAAGTCATCCTTCAATGAGTTGGATGAGCACCATAAGTGAAATGTCGTCATGTGATCACCTGGATCTTCGCTAGGCTTGCCTTCAAACTTAGGGTTGTCCGAGGGAAACTTAATCGACATAGCGGGCTAACACATATCACAACAAATTAGATCGTTTAAAAGTCTCGACAAATATGGAAAATGTAGCGTTGCTAGAAAAGGTAGTTTCGGTTGTGGCAGATTCACGTGAAAAGAGGGACCTGGATTTTGGTTGGCACCAGGTTGCCAGGAAAATTTTGACTGCTGGGCAGGGTTTTGGTAGAAACCATGGCCCTATCCATCAAAAGGGACTTGCATTTGATGTTGCATCGTCGACTGATTCCCAAAGTTAGATGACATCACTTGTGCAAAGATTTCTCCTTGTACAGTGTTTCAAGGACCTTGGTTGGGTATGCCCCCAACCAATCCTCCTAGCATAGGTACTGAACCTTGACCAGGGTTCCACTAAGTGTGGAAAGGGTTTCCCCTGATCGACATCTCTTGCGAGGGAAAAGAGCCTTGCCAAGGATTCCCAAGATATTGGGAGGAGTAAACTCTTGTCATCACTCTCTGTGAAGGAATGAAACCTTGCATAGGGTTTTTTTTGACCAAATACAGGCTTTCCCACAGTCGAGAAAGCAAATGAAGAGAAAGCATTATTTCCAAATGCGTCGAACAAAGAAAAAGGCATTGATCCCACCAGAGTTGTGTAGGATGAAAGTCCATGACGACCTCCACTAAACAAACTATAGTTGGTATTAGGCCCGATTGGCTGTTGAAACATGCTTCTGAGTGAAGGGGATGGAGGAGGGATGTGAACTTGATCCTAAGGAATGACGTTGAATGGGAAAATGGTGCCCACGATGGCTCCTTACAAGGGATAATTAGAGCTCCTTGCCCCCAGACCAACAGTCTGTAGAGTAGAGTAGGTGAGAACTAAGTTGGAGTCAAAACCTGGCATCCCATACGAAAAGGGAGCACCAAATGCGTTCTAAATGACAGAAACCGTGGTTGAAGTCGTCGAAGGAATCGAGCCACTACCCTAAGTAGTGGGCATTTGGACATCCATGGTCCTGATAGACAAAGGTGGGGGAGGAGGTGCATCACCCCCTCCTGCGGCAGTCATGATGGGAGTATGAGGACTCCCTAACAAAGCAACACTAGTTGCTTCCATCGCTGCTCTTCGAACAAACAATCGTTCGGGTGAAGTCACCTCAGAGGGGACTATCTGGATTAAAAGTGACGTTGATAAGTTGGTAATCAGAGGGTTGGTGGGCATGAATCCTTCGGCTTCAAGGTTAGAAAAAATAGACTCCTTTGGTGCAGGAAAGTATTCTCTGGGAGCTGTCTTGAGCAGAGTTTCCTGCGACCCGGTAGCTTCAAATGAGCCTTCTTGATCTAACCCACGCCTCAACGATAGTGGATGTGGCTCCAAAGTAACCAATGACAGGACCTGAAGCCTACGTGAAGAACAGAGATGTCGATCCTCCACTGTGTGAACTGATCAACCAAAAATGTAAAGTCAAGACAACGTGAAACAAAGAGCACACACTAAAAGTTCCTAAAGGCAAATCAAGCAAACAACTGACTAGTAGGAAGAACAATTATGCCAATTGACACTAGAGAAACTTACCGATGCAAGTGTAATTCAAACATGGAAACACCCTCCAGGTATTCTCTGCAAAGTGTGATCCGACATATGCCATAGGTATCGTGATATACCCCTGCAATCACATGTGTAAGTCCCTAAAAATAGGTAACTAGGTTTCCAACTTGCAGTCAGTCACTGGGCGGGTACAGTCAATAGTCGAGCTGATCGTAATGAGAAGGATAACAAATTCCGAAGCCTTTCAAGGGTACCGAAGGCATATGGTCCAAAATAAAATTGAAGATATCGAACGGATTCGAGTTCTACGAGGCTCCGTAGTCTAATGCGATCAGTGTGATTCCCAAGAACGACCCTCAATATACAATCCCCACTACACTTGGTCCGACTTTGGAGGGGTTATCTCCTCTACCTTTCCTTACATGACCTCGTGTTTATCCCCTGTGTTAGAGGGGGGTCTCGAATGACTCTTACGACACTGGAATCTTGACACTCCCTATCATAGACTCAAATGTTTGTTTAGACGGTCTTGAAGAGTTTCCTCTCCACACCTAATTCAAG
>CBVK0100410494.1:0-12459 GCA_900067695.1 Picea abies | reverse complement strand
ATCATTCTGTGGTTTTCTCCTTATTTGGGTTTCCACGTAAAACATTGGTGTACTGTGTATGTGTATAATTGTTCATTTGTTCATTGCTTATTTACTCTGCAGTTATTGGATGATAATGCTTCATTGATATAACACTTGGATTATATGGTTAAAAGGGATTAAATTGCTCTATTACTGATTCACCTCCCCCCTCTCAGTAATCCAACACGAAGATGGATAGGTTACAAGGAACAAAGCTAGATTGGTATGTAAAGGATATGCACAGGTTGAAGGAATCGACTTTGAAGAGACATTTTCCCCAGTTTCCAGAATGGAAGCAATCCGATTGATTTTAGCTTATGCATGCTCCAAAAATATTAAAGTGTATCATATGGGCGTAAAATTAGCTTTTCTGAATGGTGAAGTTGAAGAAGAAATCTACATTGAATAACCAGAAGGATTTCAGTTGCCAGAGCATGCAGACTATGTGTGAAAATTAAAGAAGGCCTTGTATGGTCTAAAACATGCTCCTATAGCATGGTACTCTAGACTTGATAAATATCTATAGTAGGCAGGGTTCAGAAAAGGAAGTACAGACAACAACCTCTACATGAAGGTAAGTCAAGGTAATATTTTATTAATTAAAATTTATATTGATGATATTATTTTTGGTAGTGATGATGATAGGTTAAGAAAGAAATTTGAAAAGGTTATGGAGAGTGAATTTGAAATGTCATTACTTGGAGAACTATCCTTCTTTCTGGGACTTTAGATTGTTGGTCACTATAATTGCTTATTAATTAAAACAATCAAGGGTTACATAAATTGTCAACCCAGGGAAGTCTTTTTATTTCAAAGGCAATCACACATTGTATATGCTCAATCTCAAAAGAAATCCAAAGTTGTAGTAAAAGTTACACTAATCACACATTGCTTTGAACAAACTGAAGTTCTACTTTGAATTACAGTAAAAACAATCTATCTATTGCAGAGTTTAAGATTCAAAGGAAAATAATTATTAGAAGAATCCTGGATTACATTAAGAAACAACAACCTAGGAAAAATGATTTGCGTATTGTTTCAGCAACGAGATTTGCGTATTGTTTGAGTGTTTCAGCAATGTGGTCTTCAAGCAGCAACGATATATTAACTATAGTCTTCAAACTGTTTTAGCAACTATATGTTTCTGATTAATGGTTAAGTATGAAAGTAATGTAAAATTACATGTAAAACAAATTAAACATATAGAAAAGAGAAGAAACGTTATATACCTTTGGAAAAATAGATTAAGGTGATAATGTAGGCTTAAATGTGAGTGGGAAAAGGATGTAATGATAGCAAAAAGTATGAGCAAAAAGGTACATTATAGGGTCCTAACATCTCCCCCAACTAAAAAGGTTGCATGTCCTCAGGTAACTTGAATCTGAATCAGAATCCGGATACCAACTCTGGGCGTGCAAATTACTTAAGCAGTAGCTGTAGAAAGTACTGTCTGTTGGGGCTCTGAATCCTTGAACATGTTGTAGCCTTTGCCAGGCTACTGCTTCAACCTTCTTGGGAAACCTATGATGAACTTGATACTTCTCTGCTGACATCCACAGAATGGGAAAATGGAACTGATAACCTATCCAATTTTCAACACATTGCTCGACATATTTGATGTAACTAGGTACCCAGAAGATTGTTGTCTCAAGATTGAGGGATTGTGCTCCTGCCTTTTCTCAGAAGATTGTTGCCAAAACATGTTATTTTCTTTTAGGGTAGCAGTCTTTGTGGATTTAATAAACTGTTGACAATCCTAAAGTACTGTTGCCTATAGTTGCCTTATGTATTGAGTCATCCCTGGTTTTTTCAAAAATTGATAATATTCTGCAACAAAGGTGGCAACGTCCTATGGTTCTAGCCTTATCTAGAGGAGACGATTATCTTCATTATGCTTGGCAGCTAGAAAATCATTCTGCCACATAATCTGGTTGGTAAGGAAGGATGCGAGTGCCCGAATCTGGATATCACCAACAAGAGGATTAAGATTAAGCTGTCTGTTCTCAGGAATGGCTTCATTACGAAGATATACCTCACATAGCAGATGCTGATCAATAGTAGAGGCTTCTGTAAAAGTTTGAACAAAATATTTTAGTTTGAACACTGCATAGGGTCTTCCTTCTTTGATTGATTTTATCTGAAAGAATGCAAGTCGTTCTATAAGGAAAATAGAGTAATTTGAGGATGGTTTCCTAGCAGCCAACAATTTTTGTACCAAATCGAACATCAAGAGCAATTTTCTTTTTAACTCCTCATTCTGCTTCTTATGGGCACAAGATTCTTTGTGTGTTTTCTCCAAAGCTTCCTAGTTTGAATATATGTGTTGCAGCCAAAGTAGTTTGTGCTCCTGCAAACTGTCCTATGTAATAGCAAACTCCTTTTTCCATTTGTTCATTATTACCTGCTCATTTCATGGTTGAGTTGGTATTTCAACATCGCAAGTGGTAGGCTGAGGTAGAGTCTCAGTGGCTTGTTCCACAAAAGTAGGGGTACTGATCTTGCCAGGAGGGGTAGATTCATCAATAGGCAGAGTTTGTGTTTCAACATCACAAGTGGTAGGCTGAGGTAGAGTCTGAGTGGCTTGTTCCACAAAAGTAGAGGCAGATTCATCAATAGGCAGAGTTTGAACAACTTTACTAATGAAAACAAGAGCTTCAGATTTAATAGTTGCTGTAGGCCAGGGTTCATGTAGATTAGATTTTCTTTTTGGAATTTTTGAAGGTCCTACTGGTTCTTGTGTAACAGTAGGGCGTTCCTCTTTTTTAACTGCAAAATTCGTAGGTGCAGGGGAAACTCCAGGCAGTGCGATTTGAACCACTTTGTAGCCTTCTTGATCATAAATATCCCCACATTGGTTGCACATATACTCTCTATACTGATCATCTTTTGTGTTTTTCTTTGCCATGGCCGCTACGTGAGCTAAGGTATACAAATTAAGTTCCCTGTCATAGGCTTCCTTTGCCATTACCATCTCTTGCTTGTAAGCTTCCAGTTCTGATCTTAGAAACTCATTCTCTTGTAAGAGAGAAGCCATTGTTGGTTCTGATTGTTGATATGTCATCGGTGTATCAAGAGGGGTGACTGGTTTTTGTGTAACGATCATAACCTTAGTAGCTTGTTCTTGTGGAACAACTACAAAATCAATAGCTGATTCTTGTGTTTCAGCTACTTGATGTAAATTGTGTTGCATCACCCTGGGTGTGTAATTCTTGAATTTCAGGAATAAAGTCAACAACTGATTCTTGTGTTTCAACTGTAGCTGGTTCTTTTGTAACATCTATAGCTGGTTCTTGTGTTTCAGCTACTGAATGCGTAGCTGGTTCTTGTGTGACAACTACTGTTGAAACACCCTGGGCATCTGATTCTTGTATTTCAGGAATGAAGTCAGTAGCTGGTTCTTGTGTTTCAGCTGTAGCTGGTTCTTGTGTAACAACTGTAGTTGGTTCTTATGTTTCAGCTACTGAATGAGTAGCTGGTTCTTGTGTGACAACTACTGAATGAGCAGCTGGTTCTTGTGTGACAACTACTTGATGTAAAGAAAATGATGTCGCAACACCTTGGGCCTCTGGTTCTTGTGTTTCAGTGCCCGTGGGTTGAATAGGTAAAAATTGCGGGATTTGGGAGGGTAGAGGTGTATGGGTTTTTAGCAAAATGGGTTGGGGGTTTAGGGTAATGGCGATAGTTGCTACTTTGGTTGAAGCCCTTATTCATTTTTTAGATAAAAAGGAAGGAAAAGTAGTAGTTTTCTTCTTTTTTTTGTGAGTGGGTTTTTCCTCGGTGATGGGGCAGGGAGGGTTATCAGGTTTATCTTCTTCAGAATCATCGCTAAGGATATGAATAGTAGGGGTAGATGATTCTGGTAAATTGTGGGGCGGATTTGGTATGGTAGGTGGGTTAATCAGATCAATTGGATCTGTAGATGGATTAATAGGTATTTTCAGAGAGTCAGGAAGGTTTTGTGGTTGCTCTTCATGAGGATTTTTAGGATGTTCAATAGCTTCCTGAGGGTTTATGGGTGGATTGTTTAGGAGAGGGTTTTGTTGGGAAAAATCCTTTTGGATGAGTAATTGAATGATACGGTGATGGGTGAGGGAAAGGATGGGATTTTTAGCCTGTTTACAACAATGCAACATATTTCTAAGACATCCGAGAAGATAGTAAATAATATTCACCAGTCTAGCATGTCGTAAATGAGATAACAAGAGAAAGTCAGACTGGTAAACTACCTAGTATCGGCCTTCACAGGTAAGGTAGTGCTTGACAAACTTTGCAACTTTCGGCCAAGGAGGCGACAACGAGCTAAGTCGAACACTCCAGGCTTTAGGCTCAGCTTGTTCTCCTAGCAAGAGAAAATCCTGCTGGGCATTAAGAATAATGTGTTTGCGGTTGAACCAACGAATGTCAGTGATGGGAAGACCCAAAACCTGTGCTATATCATCCTCTATGACTGGAATTCGAACCCCTTGAACAACAAAATGGTCTTGTTGAAGATTCCAAGCAAATTGAAGAACCTGTTGTTGATCGAATCCCTGGAGCCTCTGAAAATAACCCAACCAACCTGCCTGCTGAAAGATTTGGTAGACTTCTGGATACAATTCTAGCAGGGTTGTCGTGGCGGGTTCGTATCATATAACAGGACCTCCCATAGCTATTCAGCTCAATAGAATGCATAGTTAGAGAGTCAAGTAACTGCACCCAAACATAGTAAGTTCTGCAGATGAGGGCATGTAAATGATGGTGAAAGGATGAGATAATGGATAAAAAAGAAGTGACAGTAGTCAGTTCGTGTGAAATGATGGCATGATATTCCCCCCCCCAACTACGGCTAAAATAATGACTTTAAGTGAATGGTAATAATGAATCGGGATCTTCTCATTAGCCATAGTTCAATTGTATTTACATATAAAGTTTACATACCTCATCTTTACCTTGATTTGTACTTCGAAAAATATAGTGCATGTTCATAATAGATCTGTAGTAACCATGGGAGAGACTTTGGATTTATGAGAGAAATTATATCAAGGGTTTGTTTAATCATGGGAGAAGGTAGTGAAAGGACAGAATGCAATATGAAGAATAGGAGAAGTGAGAGCGAAAGAGCTGAAGAAGATGTCTTTATGATAGGAAATGATGAAAAAGTGGTGTTTCAGCAACAGGAAAAGAATGGAAAAATGTTTGCTGAAGAGTGATGTTTTAACAATGGAAAATATTGTTGAAGGAATGGTGTTTCAGTAGTGGGAAAATGGGGAAAAATGTTACTAAGGAGTGGTGTTTCAGCAATGAGAAAAATGGGAAAAATGTTGTTGAAGAGTGGTGTTTCAACAATGGGAAAATGGGGGAAATGTTGTTGAGGAGTGGTGTTTCAACAATAGGAAAATGAGGAAAAATGTTGTTGAAGAGTGGTGTTTCAACAATGAGAAAATGAAGAAAAATGTTGATGAAGAGTGGTGTTTCAGCAATGGGGAAAATGAGGAAAAATGTTGCTGAAGAGTGGTGTTTAAGCAATGGGAAAATGGGGGAAATGTTGCTGAAGAGTGGTGTTTCAGCAATGGGGAAAATGAGGAAAAATGTTGCTGAAGAGTGGTGTTTCAGCAATGGGTAAAATGAGGAAAAATGTTGCTACAGAGTGGTGTTTCAGCAATGGGAAAATGGGAAAAATGTTGTTGCAGAGTGGTGTTTCAACAATGGGAAAATGGGGAAAAATGTTGCTGCAGAGTGGTGTTTCACCAATGGGAAAATGGGGAAAAGATGTTGCTGCAGAGTGGTGTTTTAGCAATGGGAAAATGGGAAAAAATGTTGCTGCAGAGTGGTGTTTCAGCAATGGGAAAATGGGGAAAAGAAATGGAAAGGAAAGAAAATAAAATGGGATGAATGATGGGGATGTTGAATGGGAAATGAAGATGAATGGATTGAAGAAAGAGGGAGCAATGCTTCACAAAATGAAGCTTGGATATTCTTGTAGTAAGATTGTCCTTTCTTTTGTAGGCCTTTTCTGGATCGAGAATCTGCAAAAGAATCAATTGTAATATTCCATTCCTTGACAGGGATTATTAGTAAAAGAAATTTAATCTAATACTAAAGAATAAAATTCAGAAAAATTAACTGCAATGAGGGGCAGGAGGCTCCTCTAAAAAGAGATAATGTGAATCTGCCACACATGTGGCCTTAAAATCTTCTTTGGAAATGGGGCGCTGGTACAGACGGAGCCGATGACCATTCAATGATAACGGTGTTTTAGATTCATCAATTGTTAGGAGCCTTACTATTCCATTGGGGAAAAAAATATCTTCTTCGTAAGGTCCTGGCCATCTTGTACATAGTTTCCCTTGAAATTCTTTAAACTGAGAATCATACAATAAAGCCCAATTACCTTTTTGGAATTGCTTATGCTTGATGATTTTATCATGCCATTTTGTTCTTTGTTGTTGAATCATAGTTGTCTGGTGAATGGCATCTAATATTTTTTCATCCAATTCATTAAGCTACTGCAACCTGGCTGTCTGTGCATCAGTCAAATCAAGGTTAATAGCTAAAGCAATCCTTAAGGTTTTGATTTCAAATTCCACAGGAAAGACAACACTTTTTCCATAAACTATTTCATAGGGGGAGAATCCTGTAGTATTTCTCCAGGTAGTTCTATAAGCCCATAATGCTTCAAGGAGCCTTTGAGACCAATCCTTCCGGTTTTCCTTCACTGTTTTTGTGAGAATGGTTTCTATTACTTTGTTTATGCTTTCCACCTGTCCATTGGATTGGGGGTGGTGTGGTGTAGTCATTCTATGATGAATATGATATTTTTGAAGGGTGGCTTTAAAACCATGAGAGGTGAAAGGAGGTACTCCATCCGTGACTAATTCTCTAGGCACTCCAAATCTGACAAAAATATCTTCAAATAAGAAATCTAGAACAACTTCTTCAGTAGCTCTATGGAGTGCTTTAGCCTCCACCCATTTGGTCATATAATCTGTGCAGACTAATATATAAACTTTTTGATTGGATGGAGGGTTAATGGGTCCTACAAAGTCTAAGGCCCATCTTTCAAATGGTTCGAGTACTACCTGGGGGCTTAATGGAATTTCATCTCTATGATTAGGTTGACCCATTCTTTGACAGCTATCACAGGCCCAAACATATTTCTTTGCATCTTTAAAAAGTGAGGGCCAATAATAACCCATCCTGAGAATTTTATGTGCTGTTCTTTTATCAACAAAATGCCCTCCACAAGGGCCATCATGACAAGATTTTAGTAAATCATAAACCTCATCTTCTCTATGCATCTTCAGATTTCTTGATCAATTCATGTGTAGAAAAGACACCCACTTATCCAACTTTACCAAGCACTTTGTTGAATGATTCAGCACTTTGTTGAATGATTCTTCTTTTCTCTCGGTGGGATAGGTGTGGTGGTAACATCCCTGCAACCAAATAATTAGCGATGTCTGCATACCATGGTGAGTGATTAGATACTGCAAATAAATATTCATCAGGAAAGGAATCATCTACTAGAGTATTATCATCAGGTGTTACCCGAGAAAGAAAATCAACAATTATATTTTCTTTTCCTAGTCGATCTACAATTGTAATATCAAATTCTTGTAATAATAGTAACCATCTGGTGACTCGAGTATTCATGACAGATTTTTTCATTAAATATTTAATAGCTGAGTGACTAGTATGGACAAAAGTAGAATAGCCAGTGATTTAATGTCAAAATTTATTAATAGCATAGATAACTGTTAAAAATTCCTTTTCGGTAACTGTATAGTTAAGTTCAACAGGACTCATATTCTTGCTAATGAAGTAGATAACATAAGGGAGATGATTTACTTCTTGTCCCAAGACAACTCCTATTGTAGTATCTGAAGAATTAGAGGATATATGAAAGGGAAGTGTCCAATCAGGTCTTCTTAGAATAGGAGTTGTAGATAACTGGTGTTTGAGTGCATCAAATGCTTCATGGCAAAGATTAGTTCACTTGAATTCAACATTTTTCATAAGTAACACAAACAAAGGAGAAGCTATTTTGGAATTTTTTTTGATAAATCTTCTATAGTATCCAACATGTCCTAAGAAACTTCTCACATCTGTTTGGGTTTTGGGAATAGGAAGGTCTTTAATGACTTGTATCTTGGATGGATCTACTTGAATTCCTTGAGATGAAATAAAATGTCCAAGTACCACTCCTTCACTCATCATCATATGACATTTTTCAGTGCTTAAGGAGAGGTGGGCTTGTATACATCGGTTAAGTACTTTCTCAAGATTTTGTAGTGCCTCCTCAAAAGAGACACCATAAGGGGTAAAATAATCCATAAAAATTTTCATAGAGTCATTAATCATATCAGAAAAGATTCCTATAACTACTCTTTGAAAGGTTGTTGGTGCATTACATAGTCCAAATGGGAGGACTCTATAAGAAAAAGTTCCCCAGGGGCTAGTAAAAGTGGTCTTATCTTGGTCTTGGGGTGCAATTTTGATCTGGTTATACCCACCGAAACCATCTAAGAAAGAGAAGAATTTCTTCCCTGACAAACTATCTAACACCTGATCAATGAATGGTAACGGAAAGTGATCTTTTTGAGTGGATTTATTTAAGGCTCTATAGTCTATGCACACTCTCCATTTCCTGTTTTTCTTAGAAACTATTACCAATGGGGAAACCCATTCACTATCAGATATAGGGTATATAAACCCTGCATTAAGCAATTTTTGAAGTTCTTCTTTAAGAATTTCTCTTAAATTAGGGTTCATTCGACGTTGAGATTGACAGATCGGTCGACAATCTTCCTTGATATAGATACGATGGGTATATAATTCAGGATAGATTCCCTTCATATTTGTATAGTCCCATGTGAATGCTTCCTTATGTTCAAGAAGTAACTTCATTAATTGCTGTGTTTCAACAACTGTCAAGTTGGGGTTTATATTTAGTGTTTTGCCAGGTTCAATTTCTATTGGTATACTTTTAGAAGAGATGGTAGCTGATGTTTGAGGTAGGTCTTTAGAGTTAAGGTTTTCCTGGGTATCTGACTCCAAAAGTGCAGCTAGTTGATTATGTGTTTCTGGAGTCACAGAGGAGGGTTCAAAAATAAAATTATTGATTACTTCATCCTCAGTGGCATCTTTAAGGCTTAAGGCTTGTCCGATAGTCAAGATAGGTTGAGTAGTTTGATCATCATAGTCCACCCATAAGGAATTGTCATTATTAATCAAGGGTGTAGCGTGAGGGTAGAGGGTAATTTGTTTGGTCTCATATCCATTGGAAATTGTCATTGAACTAGATTTGCAACTGATAAAGGCATCTGCTATGGCTAGCCACGTCCTGCCCAAAATTAGAGGATGACCCCCCAAGTTTGTTTTAGGTTGTAATACCACAAAGTCAGCTGGATAATTCCAGGACTCAACTGATATGATTAGGTCTTAAATGACTCCTTCCGGTTTTATTGTAGAATGATCAACTAATTCTAGAATGGTCGGGGTATCTCTGATTTCATTCTTCAGTTGTAACAGTTGTGAAGTTTCAAGAGTCATAATATTGATAGCAGCGCCTAAGTCTACCAAAACTTGAGGAATTATTGTTTTTCCAATTTGCACTGTGATAGTAGGATGGCCGGGATCACCATATTTAATTGGAGGAGCTTTACCCGACATTAGTGCAGAAAAACCACCCATGACATGAGCTGTGAGGGGATCTTCAGTTTTCCTACCGGGTTTCTTAACACAAATGTCTCGCATAGTTCTGGCGTAAATTGGTACATCTCTTAGTGCTTGTAATAGTGGATTTTTGACATAGAGATTTTGTAATTCCCCTAGAATATTGAAAGCAGGTGGCTCAGGATTTTAGTCAAAGCTAAACGCTCAGGGAATGGTGGTTCTGTTGTTTCAGCAACAACATTTGAGGATGGTTGTACCTCTTCAGGTAAATCATGCTTTTTTATTTCTTCTTTATCGGAATCAGAAGAGGTAACATCATCAATGAGAGGTTCTACTATTTTCCCAGATCGTAAATGAATATCATTGCATTGTGCAGGGAAAAGAGAAAGTATAGGCTGGTTTTGAATATCAATGCACTGCATAGCCTTATTATTGGGGTTAGGGTTAGGTTGTATAGGTAGTTGGGGCCTCATCATTTGATTATTCGGTGGAGCACCTGATGGTAAAGGGTGTGGTTGCTGAAATTGTGATTGAATTTGAGGAAATTGATTTGGGAATGGGGGTTGTTGACCTCTCCAATTTGGATTCCATTGGTTAAGGTATGGTTTTTGTTGTGAAGGCCAAGGTGTCCATATTGTTGGGTCTACAAAGGGAGGGTTTGTTTGTTGCATGGGTGGGTAATTCATTTGATTGGAGGGTGGGTATTGCATTTGGTTAAAGGGAGGGTAATTTGCTTGACTAAAAGAAGGATAATTATTCCAACGATTAGAAGATGTAAATGGCATATTAGGATTCATGCCTTGTCCCCACGGTTTCCATTGCCTTCTCTATGTCAACAGATAGACAACTTCAGCTTCTTCATCAGTTGGTTGTAATGCTGCTTTGATTCCTGGTAAAGAAGGGCATTGTTGAGTTTCATGATCCTTATCACAAATGGTGCAAATTGGCTTTTTGTCCAATGGGCATTCCCTTCGTGGGTTCTTATCTCCGCATTTGGAACAAAAGATGGACAGAGCTTCTTCTGCTTCGGCTTGCTTCTTTTTAATCTGCAAGGTGTCAATTTGTGAAGCAAAAGAACTTAACATTTCAGTTTTAAAATCCTAAAGTAAATTACCTATTTTGGCTCTTGTTGCTCCTCCACTGGATGATTTTTGAACTCTTGAAAATGTGGTATCCTTGCTGTTTGATCTATTCCTTGCAGCTTCTCTTGAACATATTTTATAGAGGTTAACAATTTCATCATATGATTCTTTAGATATGTCCCCTTTTCGAAGCATATTCAACATATATAGACAATCATCCCTTATTCCTTTTAATAATATTATTTTAAGAATATCTTTACTTACATCGGGGTCACTGGATCTTTGTAGATTATATTGTAGCCTTTCCAAAAAGTCCATATTTTCATCCTCTTTCTGTATCATCTTGAATAGTTCCTCTCTTTTTTCTCTTGTTCGACAATAGTCTTGATATTTGTGCAAAAAATTTTGTTTCATCTGATTCCATGTTGTGATTACATGACCTCTAAGACTCATGAACCATCTTAATGCATTTCCCTTTAATGTTGCTAGAAATAGCTTTAATTTTTGATGTAATCATAACTTCTGCATAATATGTCAAACTCGAAAAATAATTCATCAGGATCTTCAGAAGATAAACCATGAAAGTTAGGTAAAGCTGAAAGTGGAATATTCTTCATGGGAGCTATTCCTCTAGGAAGATCACCAATAGGAAACCCTAAGGTAGAAAAAGAGTTTTCATCGTTTACCTCTCCTTCAAGACCTACCTATTCTTCATGGTGCAATTCTTCATTATACCCATCCATGGTTTCTTCTGTTTGTTCCCCTACTGCACTTGCTCGATCCTCAATGTTGTCTGCTGGTTTTTCAACTGTCTTTGTTTCAATGTTCGCTTGAAAGGAAGGTTGAGGCTTTGGTTTTCGAGAGCTTGGTCGTTGAGGAGCAACATATTCAGATTTTGATATAATCTTGTCGATAAAAGTCTTTCTTCCTCCTCTTCCTCTACCCCTACCACCTGTAGGGTCAGTTTCCTTGGGGGGGTCCACGTCCTCTCATGCAATCTGTACATCTGAAAGAAAAACGTAAATGCTTTTGAAATCTATAATTTTGTTCCCTGGAAACGGTGCCAAAATGTTGGTCACTATAATTGCTTATTAATTAAAACAATCAAGTGTTACATAAATTGTCAACCCAGGGAAGTCTGTTTATTTCAAAGGCAATCACACAATGTATATTCTCAATCTCAAAAGAAATCCAAAGTTGTAGTAAATGTTACACTAATCACACCTTGCTTTGAACAAACTGAAGTTCTACTTTGAATTACAGTAAAAACAATCTATCTATTGCAGAGTTTAAGATTCAAAGGGAAATAATTATCAGAAGAATCCTAGATTACATTAAGAAACAACAACCTAGGAAAAAGGAACCTTTCATCATACTGCAAAGAAAACTAACTATTTTGTAACAGAGAACAGGACCCTATTCCCCAAAGCAGGAGTCTTCAGCACCTGTCTCTGACTATCACACTTTCATAAACTCATTATGCAAATAGAATTACCAATCAAAATGATTAACAATTACCTAGTAATGAATTGTATGAAAATGATGTAACAATCAATGGAAATAGAGTTTTAACAAGGTATGGATAAAAAAAATACTAACACACTACAGAAACTAATGGGTGAATCTTGCTAAGACCGGAAGAGCGTCGTGTAGGGAAAGAGTGTAAACTGTCTCTTATACACATCTCTGAGCGGGCTGGCAA
>CBVK0100410493.1:0-12460 GCA_900067695.1 Picea abies | reverse complement strand
GGTTCTCCTTGATCCAACGATCATGGTTGCTTCTCTTCCCTGATTATCACTGTGATGCTTCTCATTGCTATTGTACTCAAGCCATCATCGTTGCTTTACTTTCCATCAATGACAAGCATACGCTGCCTATAAAATATGCCAACATAGACTTTGTGGGGACAATCAACCCACAAGAAAGAAGATCATGGGCAAGGTACATAATCATTATGCCAAAGTATTTGACAAGGTGGGTAGAAGAAACACCAGTTACAAATTTCACCTCAGAGACTTTTACACAATTTTTGTTTAAGAATGTAGTCACAAGGTTTGAATGTACATGCATATTACTTAGTGACCAAGGCACATACTTTATGAACAAGACAATTGCAACATTAACTGAGGAGTTCCAAATCCATCATCAAAAGAGGACCCCATATCATCCTCAAGCCAATGGAATAGTGGAATGTTTTAATAAGATCTTGGAGAATTCCTTGACACAAAATTGCAACGTAGGGAGAGACAATTGGGACTTAAGAGTTCCTATAGTATTATGGGATTACAAGACAACAAGTAAGAAGCTGACAGGGAAGACACTTTTCAGGTTGGTCTATGGGAAAGAAGCAGTAATTCCTATGGATTTTATTCTACCTAGCCTACACATTGCAACAATCACTGATCTATCCGACTCTGACACATTAGAGGAGAGACTATCAAAGTTGGTACAACTTGAAGAAGATCGTTTTGTTGCAGGTGTCCATCATCAATTTTATAATGCAAGAGAGAAGGAACAACATGATTGACACATTAAACAAAAAAAAATTGAAGTGGGAGATTTGGTATTACTTTATGAAAACAATTTCATTCAACATCCATAAAAGTTTAGAATACATTTGTTAGGACCCTATGTGATTCAACATGTCATAGAGACATGTGTTGCACAGTTTGAAACCCTGAATGGAGAATTCCTTGGAGGAATGGTGAATGGAAGTTAGATGAAACTCTATAGAGACGACTGACACTCTGCATAGTAATCTGGGTTTTACCATAACACATGTATCATAGTAGTTGTACTACAGTAGAAAGGAAAAACATATAAAAACAAATAAAAAGTAGAAAAGGGAAGAAAATCAAATAAAAAGTGGATATAGAAAAAATAAAAAGAGTGTCAAAGCACCAAGGCATAGAATAGTTGAGTAGAAGGAATGATTATCACACATCAAAATATAATTGCACCAACTTAGAAAAAAATACATAAAAGAGAAAGAATGTGAAGAACACATATGGAAAAACAAGAACTGTTGCAAAGTTGGGAAATGGCAAGACTATTAAAATAATTAAAGCATAAAAACGACGACTACGAAGCGGGAGTGATAGGTAACAAATGCATCGTATAGTCTTAAATGGTAAAAGCTGTTGAAAATCATGACAGATTGATAGTATGAGGGAAAAATCACTTGACAGATTTGGTAATAAAGAAGCATTTATTTAACAACTCATCAACCATGGTGGAAGATTGGACAAGGTAGTTAAGGATAGATGAGACATGTACAGTTAGCATGAAGGAAGAAAAACAATAGGAATTCGTTATGTGTAAGTCATTATTGCATGCAAGTGGGAGAAAAATAGAGTGAACTGGAGAGAACACTAGAGCTAAGCTATAGTTATTAGAGAACAAATGCATATCTAGTCTAGGAATCTGTCATAGAAGATGATGGCCCCACCCAAAGTTGGAGCTTCGTATGTAGCAGTGAAAAAAAATAAAGACAATCAGTAGAGACATCATAGGTCGAGGAAGTAGCTGAAGCTTCAACTTCAGTGTCATAAGAGAGTCTCCACAAACATTACCCACCACCGAGGATGGATGATGTGCCACCAATCCACGTACCAACCAATGGGAAGTACTCGCTAGCAAAAGTACCATTTCCTCCTGGTGTAAGTAGTGAAGGAGAAATTCTTGGAAATATTATTGGCCTAAATTTTATGGACCATGACATCATTGATGCACAAAAATTCCCAACATTGGTAAAGGAAAATCACTTGCACACTAAGAGTGTACCAGGTATAGAAGAAATCTTACTGGAGACACATGAATGGGCAACAGGGTTGGAGAAGGAAGGTATAATGAAATTTTTTGAGATTCCACATTTCAGGTGAGTGGAAATTAATTCATGTGTGAAGGTGTTTCTAAGATGTTTTCATGGGGGGACACTCTATCTTGATCCCCCAATATCAATTGATACTCCACTGATTGCACTTATTAAAGGAATTCCAAAAGATGGAGAGGATCCAAGCCTATTTTTCAACAAGGTTGGAGAGTGAGCCCTCTCTGAGTCGATGAGAGAAAAATTCTAGACACACAGAGGAAAGAAAAAGCAATATCAATGATAAAAATGTGAGGATTGTGACACAGCTACTGACCTGTAAGATGTTGCAAAAATTTCACAAAGATGAAGTACCATCTATATTCATTGTAGCCATAGAGAAATACATGGAAGGGATTCAAATGAACTAGGACACCTTCTTGGTGAACCAATTTTTACACTATTGCATTGAGGCCTAGGAAAAGGGCACATAATTCCATTATGCATGGTTGTTGATCTTGATTGTGCTGGTCAAGTGGCAAGAACCAGGGTATTACCAGTGCATGTGCACATCAGGAAAAGGTAATTTCGCTGGGAGGTATTCCAACTTATGGCACATGACAATTAAGAGAAGAAAAAATGACAATAATGCCACATTTTTTGTATACTTGGAAAATATCACACATTTAGTTGCACACACACTGCGCATATCAATAGAGATGGTAGCAACATATAACGATACCACACAGTTTAGAGCAAGCATGCACTGCATGTATGTGTAGGACAAGAAGGATCCAACATGCCAACAATTGCCAACTAATTACAGGTTGACAACAAAGGACATGTGCTCGATATTGAATGACTGGGAAGAGGAAGGGAAAATCCCAACAGACAAAACATGACAATTAGAGGAGGAATAAGAACATGATAAAAGTGATGAGGAACAATATGAAAATAAGGTAAATGATCAGACGAATGGGATATGTGATATTCCTGACCCATCCATAATCGAAGCTCAACAAACATGATTCAAGTGAAAGGACAAGGGAAAAGAACAAGAAGGAGGGGCACAGAAAAAGACCAGAGGATATAGACAAGCCCCAATGTATATTTTAATGAATGATGATATGGATAGGATTGTTTACTAGGTATGAGATGCAGAAAAATAAATAATGGAGGAGGAAACAAGGATGTAAGTAGAACAACAAAAAAGGTACAGGATTAGCTGGTAGCACTCCAACAAATGTTGGAAGAAAATGATAAAAGTGATGAGGAACAATATGAAAATAAGGTAAATGATCAGACGAATGGGATATGTGATATTCCTGACCCATCCATAATCGAAGCTCAACAAACATGATTCAAGCGAAAGGACAAGGGAAAAGAACAAGAAGGAGGGGAACAGAAAAAGACCAGAGGATATAGACAAGCCCCAATGTATATTTTAATGAATGATGATATGGATAGGATTGTTTACTAGGTATGAGATGCAGAAAAATAAATAATGGAGGAGGAAACAAGGATGTAAGTAGAACAACAAAAAAGGTACAGGATTAGCTGGTAGCACTCCAACAAATGTTGGAAGAAATGAGCATCACCAAAGAGTGCAGGACTAACGAAGGATCATCCACGATTCCAAGAAAGGAAGTAGAAAATGTGCAGCTAATCCTAACCCAGTTAGTAGTTGGGCATAGGGTGGTATAACTTTATATAGAGACGCTATAATATTTGACAGTCGAATTGAAGAAACAGGTAAATATACTAGGACATATGAACCAAGTTGTTTCGAGGTTGTCGATGTGAAGAATACAAGACTTGCAGGTAGGAATATTACAATAAATTTAGAATAGAGAAGATAAATCCCATTAGGAGCTCACTATAATAATGGATGAAAAGGTTTGGCTACAACAAAAATATGATGCTACACTTCAAAAAAATAAGGAGGTTGAAGGCCGGGTTGAAGAGGTATTAAAGGATAAAACCAAAGCTGAGGAAAGGGTCAGGAAATCCATTAAGGAGAAGGAAGAAGATGAAACCATAGTGAAAAAACCCAAGAAGCTTTCCAGAATATATACAAACCAATTCCTGAGGTACTCGTAGTAGTAGAAGCTATTATGGAGGAGCAAGTGTCAAATATTGAGGAAGTCATTAAGGGATTCAAAGCACAAATTCAGTACTTACAATTGTGGAGCATGCCAAGAAATCCACCAGAAGTGTGAAAATGTAGATAAATAATGGTGACAACAACAGTTTCCAACATTAAGAGGATAGAAGGAGAATGCACAAAATTTTATGAAGAGAGCACGTAGGTTTGGAAAGAACTAGTAGAACACTCGAAGATGAAGGCCATAGAGTCCAAGTTAAGAGAAGAACAGGAACATGAACAACAAGTGTCAGAAAGGGATGATACACTTCCACCAGTGGAATGTATGACAACCATTTTGGCTCAGAGGCAGGCATATGTAGAAGTATAGAAAATGAGGGTTTGACAAAATATCCTTCAACAACGATTGGGACCACTGTAGGAAGAAGTAGTGAGGATAATAGGGGAGCTTTCCACTGTGCAAGGAAAAGTCAAACAGGTAGCATATGAAGAAGAGGAGAAACTGACAAGCTTGATTGTGCATGGGGGTGAGGAGATCACAAAAACAAAGGCCATCTTAATCAAAGAAGTGGAGTTAGCAAAGGAAGCCTCCCAAATTTTTCTTGTGGCATGGAAGAGTAGGCAACAGGACTGAGTGGCTCAAAATGAGCCACAAGTGAGTGTTGGGGGCTTGTTGGATAGGAATTTTTGGAACAAAGTTTTGGAGAAAAATCCTAAGTACTGAATAAGTGCATAGAAGACATGCATAGAGGAGAAGAAAAAATACGAGGAAGTTCACAACTGAGATGCATCCAGAAGGACAATGCACAATAAGGAGAATAAACAGAGAATAAAGAAAAATAAATCAGGATAAGAAAGAGGAAAAAAAGGAAGAATGAAAGCTCAACATTCTAAAGATGGAAGGACATGCAAAAGCGACATGTAGACGAAAAATCACAAGAAAGCAATCTAAAAACCAATGAACTCAACTAGTCATGTAATGTAATGGGCTTTGGTTCATTGGCTTTGGGAAGAACCAAGTAGAGTTTTACGCCATAGATTTAATGTATAAATAGGTAATGGGTTGGGAGAATAAGGGTTCCTATCTATGAGATATTTTTGGGGTTCCCTTTCTCTTTGTCTAAATGTAAGGGATGAGAGAGAGAGAGAGAGAGAGAGAGAGAGAGACTTGCACTATAGAGTAATTAGTCTAGTAGAAGAGAAATATAAACATGATACATCCTTGTAAGCACAGTGTGCAAGCCTGAAGCACTTAATGAAATCATAATTAAGAAGCCATCCATTGTGGACGTAGCCCAAAGTTTTGTAAACCATGTTAAATGTTGTGTGACATGTATTTTATGTGTTTTTTGATGAAATTATATCTGGATGCATAATATATTAGCTTTGTCTTATGGTTAATATTCGCACAAATAATCATGATTGTTACAATAATGAGTTTTTGCAGTAGTCTAGAATATAATGATCGTATGAATTTAAATCACTAAGTATTTAACACAGAACAAGGGCTTAGTTACACGAACATACATAATAAGGAAGAATGAAAAAAATGACCACCTCCCTTTCCCTCTCTACTGCAAAATCCTGGTTCTTGCAGTCCCAATAGATATGTCGGGTGAGACTTCATCTGCATAAGCAGATGATGCTGAAAGTGTCAGTGTTTGGTGGCTTTTGTTGGTCACATAGATAAATCAAACCTAGTGTCTTAAAAATCGTGCTCAACACAAACATGAGGGTGCCAATCCTCATGGCCACCCAATTCTCTCTTTACCATACTACATTTCTGGTAGAATATTGGAAGATTCTTCTTCCATTATGGGAAGTCATGTACATGCCTATTCATGCAAACACACATTTCTTGGATGTATTAACAAATGTGTTGTTTATGATTACTTTTGTTCTCAATCATTCCCGATTGGTCAATACATTCAGGACACAGTTGTTCATGAATTTATTGTAAGGATTCCAATCATCCTTGAGTACCAGAAATTCCATTCTTTGTCTTTCAGGCTCTTTTCCTTAATCATACCCTTCTTTGGTATCCATGGAATAAACTAGCCACTCAAAAACACATGCATATAATTAAAACATTTCAGAAGGGATTCTTACCCAATCCCTTCATACCTTATGCCGCATAGACATGAACAATTTTACTTGTATGGTTTCCAACAACCTTTTTGATGTTACCTTATCAATGGTTCTTCATGTGGACTCCCACAATCCCCTCATCAATATTTCATTAGAAACCCTCTTGTATATATCCTCTATCTGAGGTTGTCCACCATTGACAACTATCATTCCTCAACAACTCCAATATTTTCCTATACCTATCATGCATCATCACCTTCACAATTATTTTAGTTGTCATGTTAAATCATGTATCATAACATTTAAATTAACAATCATTCTCATATATATAATAGAATATCTATATGAATTCCATGACATTATCCTCAATGTGTTTACTTGGTGCAATCTTACCAACATTCTAGTCATACATCCATCAACACTCTCATTCTAGAAACATTCACACACAGTAGCACATCAATTTTCCTCATCCTAGAGAAACATAATAAACAATAAGAAATGAGTTAATGGACTCTTCCTTATTTCCAAGTCCTCCTACACATTTTGAAATTTTCAAATTAATTGAATTGTTCCCAAGGCCTCATTGCCTTTGAAACATCGTGGTTTAACGATGACCATTTATTTAAAAATATTAATCAATTTATTTTCTAGCTATACATTTTAAAGTTTACAACTCTGTTAGGCAATCAAAGTTTTAATGTGAGAAAAGTGTTCCCCCTTTTCTGATCTATTTTTTATGCAATTAATCCCCTTTGGGATATTTACTTCTTTGTTCCTAGATCCTTCTTAGTCAATTCATCTTGACCTTTCCTAGATATATCAACATTCTAAAACAACAAGATTTTGGTTCACAAATTAGGCATGATCCAATGCATTTTTCACCTTTACCAAATTATATTGTCCAACATTCATTTGTATGTCTTTCATTCATGCATTACATTTTAAAATGTAATCTAAAATTCTTATACAAACAGACCTTGCATCACACTACTTAGCTTTTCGACAATCATTAAGGTTATGGCTCCGTTCTCTAGATAGAGTATTTATATAGTTCCTCCACAGGGAAATTCTTCAACAATCAACTCTCTCGTTGCATATCCCATGCTATCTCAAATGACCTCAACCTTGATTCAACCTCAACTTCATCATTTTATAGTTTCTCCCCAATATTTCCATAAGGAATATAAGCTCTCTAGATAGAGTATTTATATAGTTCCTCCACAGGGAAATTCTTCAACAATCAACTCTCTCGTTGCATATCCCATGCTATCTCAAATGACCTCAACCTTGATTCAACCTCAACTTCATCATTTTATAGTTTCTCCCCAATATTTCCATAAGGAATATAAGCATGCGTTCATATCATTCATTTAGAGGATACATTTATAGATGTATCTTTATTCCATCAACTTGCATTCGTAATGCATTTAACTACGTGCTTCAACATGAGGTGTGTGTCTACCATAGACACACTTTATAGTTTCACATGATCATTTACTGAAATCATCTCACTCATGATTTCTCATAATCATTTACATGTGATTATCAAGGGAATATTCATATTTTCTCTTGTCATATGTTATTCTCAAGGGAATATTCATAACTCATGATTGCTCATAATCATTTACATGTGATTCTCAAGTTACACTAGTTCTTTCTAAGGAATGAAGTACACCTTCCTTAAGATATTATTTAAACAAATCAATTCAAACCCTTCAACATAGGGTCAACCATGAACCCATGACATTTCTCAAACTTGGAAAGTAAGCATCCTTTCTTACAGTCCCCTTATTCATACAATGATATCATGCCTTCAATCATATATATACATATATGAATGTTTATGTAAATAGTCTGTGCATCACTTGCACATATTTATTCCATTCATTCATATCTATCTAAACTTAATATAAACCTACTTTGAAGGAAACTTACATCCATCCACATGACCGGTATCGCAAAGATAATCATAATTATGCTTCCCTCTTTACACAATACTACATATTCAAAATTTTCCGACGATATAGAAAAAATTGGTTGTACTATAAAAAAATACAAGAAAAAAATTTCAATTTTTCATTTTTTTTCAATCTCTCCCGAATTCGTGAGACTTGAGATGGAAATGGATGTTCATCACACTTGAGACATCTAGTACAAGGTGTCTTTATTATGACAAAACATTGCATTTGTCTCAATACCAATGATACTACTTCTAACCATTGCTCTCTTCAAGTGGTCACCCACTGTTTGACAAAGTCAATAGTGATTTGGTCAACTGTCATCGAAATTACGAAGACCAAAAAATATAAATATGTTGCATTTTAGACATGTTATGACATTTTTTTTGTATTGACGAAAATTTAAAAAGGGTATAAGGTGTTCTTGTCAAGAAAAAATAAATTATTTTTATATGTCAATTGCATTAGAAAAATAGAATATATATTATATTACAACACCCAATTTTATAAGATAATCATCACTGTATTATTGTGGGGAAGAATTTCAAAGAATATTAGAGGTGGGATAAAAAGTAAAGAGGGTGAAAAGGGTGACGATAAATGTTATTTCCCTTCCAAAAGATGTTGTACTGCATGTCCCATAATAATTTTAATAACAACAACTAAAATACATTGTAGGAGATATTGACACATTGACGGGGAATCAAATGAATATCGTCCTATGGTAATTAGATATATATTCATTATCTATATTTATATTGATTGTATTTATAAAATTATATATTATATATTGTTTTAATATTTGTTATACACACTAATTTTGCATGATTGTTTGTAATTATAAAGTTAGAATTTACACCTAACTTTCTGCAGAATGCACCAAGTAGTAGTAGAAATGATTTTGTACAAGCTGAGGAACATGAAGCAAATAATTGAGATCAAGTTAATGATCCCATGGAAGAAGATGAAAATAATAATATAGTTCAATATGATGGGACAAATCAAATGATCCAAGACTTTTTCACTCAGTCAGATGAGGATGGGGACACTGATGGTATTTATGATGAACCTCTGATATAATAGGGAAATAAATGACTTTATAAAGGCTCAAGAGAAAATATTCTCTCTGTTACATTGTTGTTGGTGAACTTAAAGGTTGTGAATAATTTTTCAAACACTTGTACGACATAGATCCTAAGGTATGTAATAAATTTCATCACACATACATAAAGGTTTATTTTTTTTCTCTTATTTTTAGTGTTATTTAATGTGTAAAATAAGAATGCAATATTTACGATTAATATTCTTTACGTTAACTAGTTATTTTTTATGTTGTATAGTTTTAGGTGAATTTCTGTTACCATCATCAAATAATTTACCTCGCACATATGGAGATTTACATGCCATTATGAAAGAAATTGGAATGGAGTATCAAACTATAGATGCATGTCCTAATGATCATATTATATATTATTATCAAACTATAGATGCATGTCCTAATGATCATATTATATATTATGGAAAAAATGTATCAAAAACAAAATGACCACAATGTCATATCAGTAGATATCAAACCAGTCAAGTAACAAAAAGGGTTCCTTGAAAGATTCTTCGTCATATTCCCATAATTCCACATTTGTAGTGACTATTCATGTGAAAAATCATAGCATAGTTTATGGATTACCATGCACAGAATATAAGTTGAGATGGTGTTCTTCGAAAGCTTACAAACAGTTATGCATTTAGGGAAATTGAAGAAAAATGGGCAGAATTTAAAGATGAACCTCGTAATTTTAGCCTTTCATTGGAAGATGATGGTGCTAATCCATTCAGAGAGCTTAGGTATATTTACTCAATGTGGCGTATTTGTTTTCAACAATAAAATTCCTCCCTCTATGTTAATAAAAGAGGGAACACACACTGTTGACAATGATTGTTCTAGGTATTTGTTTACATTAATTTTTCGAATGTAACATTTTTATTTTTTTATTTGTTTGCATAATATATTTTATTTATTTACCTATATATACATATCATGGTAGTAATTATGTGTAATTTCAAACAACTAGGTAAGTACCAAGCTAGATATATGAATGTATATATCAAGCCTCTTATCGACGAGCTACTAAATTTATGGGCCGACATTACTATGAATGATATTTGTAAACCAATCGAGGAGAATAAATTTCAATTTTGTGGAATACTTGTATGGACAATTCATGATACCCTAGGACTACTACATTTTTGTGGTATGTAAAATTATGTTGCACTTTAATACTATATAATTATTTAAAGATATCATGCATTTTTTTAAAATAATCCTATCATATAATTGACATTAATCCATCTGTTGCGGGTCTTCAAACAAAGGGTAAATTTGCATGTCCATTTTATGGTCCTAAGATGAAGTATCTTCATTCAAAAATTTTAGGAAATATGGTGTTTGATGAGTATAGGCACTTCCTCCCTAAGAACCATAGGTGTCGTACTACTGAAAAACATTTTTTCAATGGGCAAGAAGAGACTGGATTAAAACCACGAAGAATGACACCTCACCTATGGAGGTTGGAATATAATAGAAATTGTTCAAGGTACACAATTTCTTTATGTATCATATATGTAATGTTTTGAATTTTATTTTAATTATTCAATTTATTTTACCATATTTGATAATTATTGTTGTGATTTCTATTATGCTTCATCAAGGCCACCATCGTGAAAGTATTAATAATGGGCTTCCATGAGGAATGAAATGTAATCCCACTCAATTCATGAGGTTTCCCTACTATGAGGAACTAAAAATAGCTCATTTTTTTGATACAATGCATGTCGAGAAGACTGTGAAAGAAACGTTATGGCGAATCATAGATGGTAGGAGGGATAAAGAAAAAAATGTCAAAATTTGTACTGACATTCAAGAAGCCAATCATGCAATGCAAAGTGTGATCTGATCAAATAGCAATGGAGACCAAAATAACCTTCCATGGTTATTAACATAGCAACAAAGCAATGATGTAAAAGAGGATGGTAGGAGGGACAAAGAAAAATTGTCAAAATTTGTATTGACATTCAGGAAGCCAATCATGCAATGCGAAGTGTGATCCAATATTCAAATAGATCAGATGGAGTACTAGACTGAAATAACCTTCCATCGTTATTAACAAAGCAACAAAGCAATGATGTAAAAGAGGTCATTCAAAGAATTAAATTTCCCACAAGTTTTTCTTCAAACGTAAATAATATCTTAAAAAAGAGAGGTGAATTTGGTGTGGTAAAAACACATGATTGGAATACCTTCATTAAGTTAATAATTTTGATATACATATTTACATATTGTTCATATACATCTTTTAATATTTTTATTTTTTTCTTCTTTAGAAACAAATAAAGATTCATTTTTATTGTTAGAATGTGTTCTACCTCTATCTCTCCCAAACGACTTTGACAAAAATGTCAAACATGTTATATATGATCTTGGAAAATACATGAGGTAAGTAGCTTTGATTTATATGATTTTTTTTTTCAATTTGTTGTAATTTATTATGTTTTACTTAATGACATATGTTTTACTTGTAATTTAATATATATTATGTTTTGTTGAAACATGTTATTTTCTTGTGTCATGATCTGTAGATGGTTGTCAATGAAATAAATCCATCAAGATGATATAAAGTATTGGAAGAGAGAATTTCCTTAGCTAATGTGTGAAATGAAAAAGTATCTATCTCCAACATTTTTCAATGCACAAGAACACTACCTCATATACCAAGTTGAAGATATTGAAATGTGTGGACATGTACACATAAGGTCAATGTGGATGGTGGAGAGGCACTTGAAATCATTGAAGGCTTTAGTTAGACAAAGAGCACGTCCTGGGGGTTCTATGGTGGAGGGATATATGGTATATCAATACATGGTGTATATTAGTTAGTATCTTCCTAAATCAGCAGTGCTAGCTATGCATGCAGTGTATCACATTTGGGATGTGAACTCCATCAAAAAATTTGAAGTTCAGGAGAACCATTTGGGGAAAGGTAGAATGAAAAAACTGAGAGGTAATATATTAATAATTGTGTAGATTTATATTAATACACTTAAAAAAAAATGTGTCTATATGATCATGCTCATTAATATATTAATATCTATTATTTCATCAATTATTAATATTTACAATGGTTATAACTAATATTTAATATTGGTGAATTATGATTTTTTGATTCAGTTGCTCAAGATTGGGATGCACTGCATTT
>CBVK0100410492.1:0-12460 GCA_900067695.1 Picea abies | reverse complement strand
CAATTATTCTCTTGTAGAGTAAAGGCTTGTATAGGATTACAATGGGAATAGAGATTGGACCCCATTTTGCAATGGAGAAAGAAAAATGGTTTAATAGGATGGATGAAGCCTTTGGGTTGTTGTGCCTCCAATTTCTCATGATCTTGTATTTCACTTCAAATTTGCCACTACTCCTAACAATTTTTGGACCACATTGGAAGGACTTTTCGAGAAGCGGGATGTACTTAGAGATCATCAATTGGAGAATGATTTCATTGCTTTTAGCCTGAGTAAATTTGACATTATTTAGGAATTATTCACAAAATTCAAATCATAATTGCTATAGCTCAAGCTATGTGGGATAGGAAAGAGTGAAGTGTTGGTTGTGGAGCCTAATTATCTTCTTGATTCAGAGGTCTTTTGTTTTCAGTCATGTTTATAACCCATGAAGACTTTACACCCCAAAAGTATGTACACTCTTCCATGTGGGGGAGTGCAGCGGGGGGTTACCCCCTCTGCGGGGTCTAGGAGCAAGTGGGCCCCCAGCAGGGGCGAAGCCCCCGAAGGAAAAATTGCCTTGTAAATGTATATTGTAATTTCATTGTAAATCTGGACCGTTCATTATAAGGTTGCAGATCTAATGGTAGAAATTATGTTAAGGTTTTTGCCCTAGAAGGCAACCCTATTATATGAGGGAAATGTATTGCGGCTATGATTGATGGCAAATATTATATTCTGAGAGAGGAGACTGTGAGAGAAAGAAGAGGATGTTACAGTGGGTTTTGCTGTAGGTTGTATCCCTTCATTTGTTGGATAATAATAAAGGAAGGACCTGGCAATTTCTTAGGTGGACGTAGCCCACACTGGGTGAACCATGTAAATCTGTGTCTCTCTTGTATTGTGTATCTTCTGTGTTTTGTTTCTGCATTTGTTTTATTATATTGCTATGCGGTCCTGTTTTTCTAACAACCCACTCATTTTCCAAATGAAAGGATATTCCCTTTCAATACTTGAATCTCAATATTCTTCCTGAACTTTGTTGGATCTGAAAGGCTTAAAAGTTTTGCGCTCTTTCTCTTGAATGTAATGCTTGGAAGAAATTCTTCTGCGCACCCCTTACGCTCATTCCTCAACTCTAGAACTTAATATGGTCACGGTCTCTGCCCACCTTGCAGAGACTTGGTGCATACATGCACTACATCTCCCCAGCTTAATAGACTCTGTCCTTTCAATGATTATGGGGTTCAACCTCCGCAATCAGGGAAGTACTCACTTGACTCTAGGATGGTGATGAAATTCCTTGGGGAAAGCAGTTTCGAGGAATTAAACGAAAACATAAGGAAAATGAAGTAGATGTAAAAATTATCAAGGGAAAGAACGCATACTCTTAATTTAATTATTCAATGCAAAAACCATTTATAGGCATATAAATACAAGCATGCATCCATTATTTCCAATTCAAAACACAAGGCATAAAACACTTATTAGAACCATAAGGCATGATGCAACTACTAAGAGGGGTGCTCGTTTCCACCCAACCATAGGCTCAGTCACTCCCAATGGATTTATCACTGGCCTCCCTCGAGATTAAGCCACAATGATTTGAGATTCAATCTCTTACTTCCAGCTCAATGAAAGTTAGGGATGACGGTTACTCTCCTTCTCCCAATACAAAAATAGATAAGGATGAAGGTTACTCTCCTCAAAATCCAAAAAATAGATAAGGACGAAGGTTACTCTGCTTCTCCCGACTCAATCTCTATTTTCTGTGATAAAAAATCACTCTTCCTCTTTTAGTCCTTCATCAGATACAATATTTTCTGCTCTCATCTCTGCATTGTTTCGTAGGTCTTCCCCTACCCACCATACCTCCTTTCTTGCCTTCCTCAGGAATATTTCATGTGGTTCAAATTCCTAGTCCATGGTCAGGTTCAGAAGCCTTACCGATGGGCGATCTACCCCATCCCCTCATTAACTCTTGAGGAGGTCTTCCCACCTACTAGCTTGACTGTAACTCATTCTAGGTCAGAGGGTTGTTCTGATCTTGAGCAATTAAATCCTTCATAGTACTGGTTCAGTCAAGGTTAATGCAACTATTCCAGGTCCCCTCCACCACCTTTTCATTAGAAATCGTGGTCTCTCTTATCACATCCCCTTCTCAGCAGTCATGCAACACGTATCCATTATCTATTAAAATAACAAAATTTACATTCATCGACCTTTTATACAAAGGTCCATCAAATCAAACATTCACACCTTTCAGTTTGCCATAGTTCCTAGCCAATAAAGTTATATTTACAGACTGGGGGAAACAGGGTGTTACAATTCCCTCCCCCTTAAAGGAATCATCGTCCTCGATGTTCTATCTATCAACATGATATGTATGTACAGAAGTAAACAAAATCAGATATGCCTGTCTCATTGCATCTTCCATTTCCCATGTAGCCTCATTTGGGCCAAAGTGTTTCCATTGCACCTTGACATGTGCAATGGTTCGGTTCCTAAGTGAGGTTTCCTTCCTATCTAGTATGCATTGGGGTTCTAGTAGGAATTCTCCCTTGGTTCCACCTAGATCACAGACCAGTCAATTATATCATTAACATCATGTACATATTTCTTCAATAATGAAACATGGAAAAAATTATGTGCCTTTACTCTGGGAGGAAGTGTTATCCTATAGGCTATTGGTCCCAATCTATATAAGACTTCAAAGGGTCCACAATACTGAGGTGCCAACTTGGCACAGGATCCCATTCTTAGGGACCTCTTCCCAGATCTAACTCTGAGATAGACATGGTCTCCTGTCTTGAACTCTCGGGGTGTTCTTTTTCTGTAGGCATAAATTTTTTGTCTATCCTGAGCAATCTTCAGATTTTTCTTCATCTGGATCACTTGTTGTTCCGTCTCTTTTAGCATGTTGGGTCTGATTGTAATTCTTTCCACTATATTATTCCAGCTGGTTGGAATCTTGCACTGTCTACCATAGAGGGCTTAAAAAGGACTCATCTTCAAGGATTATTGATAACCGTTGTTGTAGGAAAACTCTACCAATGGTAGGTAGTCTTCCCACTTCTTCGGCTGATGCATTAAATGCATCCTTAGCATGTCTTATAATATTTGGTTCACTTTTTCTATCTGTCCATCAATTTGAGGGTGATAGGTTGTGTTGAACAACAATTTTGTCTCCAAACCAGTCATTAGGGATTTCCAAAATCTTGAAGTAAACTTGGTATCTCAGTCAGTTACAATTTCCTTGGGCATGGCATGCAGTCTAAATATCTCCTTCATGAGGATGTTGGCAATATCTGTGGCCTTGCAAGTTGATTTGACAGGAATGAAATGACCAGACTTACTCAGTTTGTCCACCACAACCATGATGGCATCATTTTGCTTGGTTGACTTTGGTAATCCGGCGATGAAATCCACGAAGATGGTTTCCAATTTCCATTCTAGGATTAGTAGGGGTTGTAGTAATCCTGTTGGATGATGGTGCTCTACCTTTACTTGCTAGCATTCTAGGTACTTAGCTAGATAGTTAGCTATGTATTTATTCAACCCGGGCCAATAGAATTGTTTCCTAGTGGCCGTGATCATCTTTTGATAGCCTGGGTGACCAGTATATGGTCTCTTATGTAGTTCATCCATTATGAACCTCTTCAAGTCATCACAGTTCAAAATATACAACCTGTTTCTATAAGTCAGTAGCCCTTCCTTGAGCATTTGGTAGGCTTTGTACTTTATCCCTACAGGCTCTTATCTTAGGTATGAGTTCACGGTCTTAAAGAATGCATCTGTCTCTTGTGCATTTATGACTCTTTCCCTGACATCCATTTCACAGGTGCTTATTGCTGCCAGATGAATCATTTTTATACTTCTGCTAAGGGCATCAACCACCATATTTTCCTTTCCTTTGATGTGTTTGATTACAAAATCAACCTCACTAAGAAAATCCACCCACCTAGCTTGCCTGGCATTGAGATTTGGTTGATCAAATAGGTGCCTCAACCCACAATGGTCTGTCATAAGCACAAATCTCCTTCCTAGGAGGTAGTGCCTCGACATTTTTAAAGCATGTACTATGGTGGCCAACTCTAGGTCATGGGTCACATAATTGATCTCATGCTCATTTAATTTTCGGGATGCATAGAAAATTACAAATCCCTCTTTCATAAGGATTCCTCCGAGTCCTTCCTTGCAGGCATCTGTACACTCGAGAAAATCATTATCCAGGTCTGCAATATTCAGCATGGGTAAATGGGTCAGGAGGTATTTCAGTTCCTAAAATCTTTCTTCACATTTTGATGTATAAATGAATTTGATCCCCTTTTTCTGAAGGGCAGTGATTGGACAACCAATATTGGAAAACCCTTTTATGAACCTTCTATAGTATCCTGCTAAGCCCACGAAGGATCTGATATCTGATACATCCTTTGGGGTAGGCCATTCCATAATAGATCTGATCTTATCAGGGTCCACTGCCACCCCTTCCTTAGAAATGACATGGCCTAGGTAATGGACTTTCTTCTGAAAGAAGTTGCACTTGATAAACTTATCATAGAGATGATGCTCTCTTAGTACTTGAAGTATGAGTGTAAAATTTTCTTCGTGCTCCTCCCTGTTCTTGGAGTATATTAGGATATCATCAATGAAAACCAATACAAATTTGTCCAAAAATTTGCTGAGTACATTATTCATCAAGCACATAAAAGTGGTGGGGGCATTGGTTAACCCAAATGGCACCACCATGAACTCATAGTGACCATACCTGATTCTAAAGGTTGTTTTGTGAATGTCTTCGTCCTTAATCCGGACTTGGTGGTATCCAGACCTTAAGTCGATCTTTGAGAAGATGGAAGCACCTCCCAATTAGTCAAATAGGTCATTGATTCTTGGTAAGGGGTACTTTTTATTTATGGTTGTCTTATTGAGTTGTCTGTAATCTATGCATAGTCGGAGTGTGCCATCTTTCTTTTTCACAAAAAAGACGGGCGCTCCCCATAGAGATACACTGGGTTGGATGTAGCCTTTTTCCATCATCTCCTTTAGCTTTAGCTTGAGCTCAACCATATCTGGCATGCTCATCCTATATGGAATTCTAGATGATGGTACCACTCCTAGTGTAAGTTCTATCGAGAAGTCAATATCCCTCCTTGGAGGTAGACCTGATACCTCTTCTAGGAACACATCCTTGTATTCTCTTAATATGGGATGATCCTCTAGATTTGGTTTTTCATTATCGATAGATTCCAATACCTGTATGGCATATAAGGAACACCCCTTTCTGCAATAATTTTTCATTTGAAGGGTTGATATTTGTCTCACCGAGACAAGCTTATGAATCCCTTGGAGGTTTTTCTTTCTCCCTTCTTCATTTAAACATTCTAAAGTTTTATGATAACAATCCAATTTAGCTTTATAAGAAACCAACCAATCCATACCAATCAACAAGTCATAAGATCCCAGTGGAAGTGTGTTAAGGGTTGTTCGGGTGGGCAATCCACCCATGATGAATTGACAGGATGGTATGACCTCTGCCACCTTTCTTTTGGTCCCAATAGCTAATTGAACCAACCATGATTTAACATGTCTAGTTGGTTGCAGTTTACACTTATCAACAGTCTGAGGGGCCACATAACTCAAATTAGAACTTGGATCAATTAAAATAGAAACTAGATGGTTGGTGATCATACCTTTCAGCTCCAGTACTGAAGCTTGGTGGTCGGCTTGATTATTGTCCAAGGTTGCATAGATTCATGGAATGATCCTAGCCACATCATTAACGGTGGTAGTTTCTTGGATATTGTAGAATCTCTTACTGTTCTATTGTCTGTGTGGGCAGTCCCTCAATTGATGATCTTCTCCACAACCCCAACATTTTAAGGGTTCCTTCTTTAGGTTATCAGTCTTTCCTGGGGCTGTATTAAAAGGTTTATTTCCACTTTGAGAGGGGAAATTTTTCTGATATACACTTCTAGTAGGAAGGCTCATTCTAGAATCTTTTCCATAGTTCTTAAATATTGAGAATTTAAACCCCTTCTTCTGGAATCCCAAACTAATCCTCTTCTTCCAGTCCTCGTGAGGTCTTGTCTTACCCCCAAACTATTCATAACAATACCTCGCCTTCTGGATATTTTCTTTTAAGGTCTTTGGTTCGTCGAACTCAATCTTGTCCCGGTAGGTCTGAGGTAACCCGCTAATGAACCTCTGCATTTTTACTTTTTCATAATTCATGTAGGGTACATACCTCAGTAGTTCAAGGAATTTATTGACATATTCATCTATGGTGAGTTGCCCCATCTTGAGTTCATATAACTCCTTAGTCTTCCCATCCATGTATTTATTTGACAGATACTGCTTCCTGAAGTATTTCTCAAACTATTTCCATGACAAGTCCTTCTCATGGACTCCTTTCACATTCCTAAGGTCTTCGCACCAAATGGAAGCCTTCCCATTCAGGTTGAAGAAGGCTATGCGAGCCTTCAATTTTTCAGAGTAGTCATGGAATCTAAAGTATTTATTTAAACCAAGCAGCCATGCTTCAACCTCTTCTCCCTTCTTAATATCTCCATCGAAAGAGGGTGGTTTGGCTTTCTTGAATTTCTCAGGATCATGATTTTTGGAATGCTTCCTCTTCCTTCCTTTCCTTCGAGAATGTGAGCTGGATCTGCTACTAGAAGATCCTTCAGAGTTACCAACTTCCTTTCCGGAGGACTCTACTGATGAGTGTCCCCTGCCTCCAGATTGGGCCTTCTTCGAGGTACTTTTCCCAGTATGGTCGCTTACAGAGTCATGTTTTAGGATCTCAGGTGGAATTTGGGTTCTCTTCTTATGTCCTCGGTCCACGTGTCTTCTTGCGGGTTCATGCTGTAGTTGCCTCTGTATGTAGGATAAGTTCTACAACAAGATTGTGTTAATTTTCATTTGTTTTTCTTGCTCCTTTATCAATCTCTCGTTGTTAGCCATGCAAATCTGTAATTTGGCCCTGAGGCTCCTTACAGCTTCAACCAGGTCTGGAGGGGTTTCCACTGCCCTCCTTTTGTCATATTCTTCGCTTCTATTGTGGGAGTCATCCCCCACTTCATGACACGACACCATCCTTTAGTCTTGAAGTTTTCCCGTGTTTTACTGATTGCTTGAGTGTTGACAAAAACACTTATTGTTAGCTAACATTATATCATTTCATGAACAATACACAGTTCAATTTCTTAAATGCACACACACAGTAGAAAGTTTAATTCTTTTCATTAATAACATTTTTAACCAGACTTTTTAAGAAGAGGTAAGGTAGAGTGTCACTCTTCTAAAATTACTCCAAATAGAGTTTTTAAGCGATTCACCCATGAGCCCAAACAGGCCAATTGTTGTAAACATGCTTTGATACCAATTTGTAACATACCCATGATGGGGCTAAAGATAAAAAAAAAAAATCATCCTCCTCACAGGAACAAATCCTCTCTCTCTATGAGTTCTAATTTGGACAGTCGGGGAACCAGCCCGACCTTTCGGTCAAGGATCTCCTCTTTGATGGTCTCATTCTGTAATTAAACAAAGAACCTTTTGACTACCTGGTGTAGGTATAAGGGTACCCGCGACCTCTATCTGCGCATTGATGAATTATTGAATTTCAGGCACTAGCCCCTTTTTCGTTAATCCCCTCCTTCATATGACCCTGGGATATGAACTCTTGGAAAGTATGTGATTGCGAGTGCGTCCAAGGGTGGTTTTAAACCAACCCACTTTTCACCCTGCAATTCACTACAAAGAACCACCTATGCCTTTGGCGATACCATGGTTTCAATTGTGGCCTGCTTAGGGAAAATAAGACCCGAACATGTTCTGTCCCCACATTTCTTCCCAAGCATTGATCTATTGCTTTTAGTGATTATCCATGATCGACAACTGCTATCTATCCTCCTTTCCTGTCTTTCACGCACCTTCCCAGACCTCCATGATCTGTCGACACATAGCTCCCTTCCAAATCAATGGTTTAGATCAACTCATGAGTTCTCACAACTCTTCCTTTGAATTTCCCCATTTGTGAATCAGTGAAATGTTAATCTCCCACCATGTGTCCTATCTTGATGGACGACTAGGATTTCTACGACTCTCATCTCCTTGGGTATTTGCCTCTTGCCTTCTCCACAGGTTCTTCCTCCAAAGTACATGGATATCTGTCACGTGTCCCTTGAATCCAACGGTTTAGAATCACTTTTCACTTCGCCTTTCGTGAAGTTTAGATTTCTTTCCCTCAATTTTTTTGATGTTTGAGTCCTCAAATTCTCATATCTCCTTCCACTTGTCAACCCTGATTATGGACGGTTCCAACTAGCTTCGGAACTTTGGGATTTTGCAAAGCCCACTCTCCTGTGCACTTTAAAAGGGTTTAGGCCTCATGCACTTTCCTTGGGATCCAACGACTGTTGATCCTCGTGCTCAGATATGACAGCCCAGATCTGATATCCTCCTATGCATTCTTCTAATTGTCTGGATGTGGATTCCAAGGGTCCAAATCTTTCACAATGCTCGATCCAATAGTCACTATTTCTCCTCCTCCTGAGATTACGCTTTCTTCCTTGATTTGGAGAATTTCAAATGTTTCTAACGTATCGACCTTTGATCTACATCCTACGATCCATGATTTAAGGGTCTCATCTTCTGCTTATTCAGTCTCTAAGGGACTCAACCCTCTGCTTCCTTAGAATATCTCTGGTGCCTTCCAGGCACACTCTGCACTTGACCTCCTGAGCTTACGAACTTGAAACAAGGTCACCTCTTGGACCTCATCTATGCTTTTGAAAAGAGATTATCTCTTCTAAGCTTGGTCCTTAGGGGATTTCGAATTCCAACTTACTCCTTGCGTTAATCAGCTTGCGCCAGATCGATGGTCCACAACCTTCCTCGATCCAACGGTCCAGATCACATCGCTACTTCAGATTTCAGAGGATCTATCCCCTTCACGATGATTATCAACATTCTTCAAAATTGCTAAGACTGAAGGAGTCGAGGCATTAACGCCTGTGCCCCTTCTTCAAATCTAATGGTTGTGAAAAGACTTGGATCCTCCTGAACGGATCTCGTCTGTTCATATTCCAAACAAAAGGATATTCCCTTTCAATACTTGAATCTTGCTATTCTTCCTGAGCTTTGTTGGCTGTAAAAGGCTTAAGACTTTTGCACTCTTTCTCTTGAACATAATGCTTGGAAGAAATTCTTTCGTGCACCCCTTACGTTCATTCCTCAACTCTAGAACTTAAGATGGTCTTAGTCTCTACCCACCTTGCAGAGACTTGGTGCATACATGCACTACCTCTCTTGATCTTAATAGACTCCATCCTCGCAATGATTGTGGGGTTCAACCTCCTCAATCAGGGAAGTACTCACTTGACTCTAGGACGATGATGAAATTCCCTGGGGAAAGTGTTTTCGAGGAATTAAACTAGAACATAAGGAAAATCAAGAAGATGTAAAAGTTCTCAAGTGAAAGAATGCATATTCTTAATTTAATTATTCAATGCAAAAACCATTTATAGGCATACAAATACAATCATGCATCCATTATTTCCAATTCAAAGCACAAGGCATAAAAACACTTATTAGAACCATAAGGCATGATGCGACTGTTGAGAGGTGTGCTCATTTCTACCCAACCATAGGCTCAATCACTCCCAATGGATTTATCACTGGCCACCCCCACGCTTAAGCCATGATGCTTTGAGATTCAATCTCTTACTTCCATCTCAACAGAAGTTAGGGATGAAGGTTACTCTCCTTCTCCCAATATAGAAATAGATAAGGATGAAATTTACTCTCCTTCTCCCAATCCAAAAATAGATAAGGACGAAGGTTACTCTCCTTCTCCCAGCTCAATCTCTATTTTTTGTGATCATAAATCATTGTTCCTCTTTCAGTCCTCCCTCGAAACCAAGAGTTATATCTCTTGTCTCTGCATTTTTTTGCAGGTCTTCCCCTACCCACCAAACCTCCTTTCTTGCCTTCCTTAGCAAGATTGCGTGTGGCTCGAATTCCCAGTCCATGGTCAGGTTCGAAAGCCTTACCAATGGGCGGTCTACCCCATCCCCTCATTAACTCTTGAGAAGGTCTTCCCACCTACCAACCTAACTGTAATTCATTCCGGGTCAGAGGGTTGTTCTAATCTTGAGAAATTAAATCCAACATAGTACTGGTTCGGTGGAGGTTAATGCAACCATTACGGGTCCCCTCCACCACCTTTTCATTAGAAATCATGGTCTCTCTTAGCACATCCCCTTCTCAGTAGTCACGCAACATGTATCCATTATCTATTAAAATAACATGATTTACATTCATCTACCTTTTATACAAAGGTCCATCAAATCAAACATTTACACCTTTGAGTTTGCCATAGTTCCTGGCCAATAAAGTTATATTTACAGACTGGGGGAAATAGGGTGTTACAACACAGATAACCTAGCTATGCATTATCAATATTATGCTTACTTTGCAAGATTATATCTCTGATCTAACATTCATTCAATAACAGCATAACAGATAGCAACTAACACAAGATCAACCACAAAGAACACAAGATATACGTGGTTCACCCTCTCCCTAGGGATACATCCATAAAACTGTGCTTTATAATATATTAGGTGAAAGAATACAGTTCTATCTGCACACTTGGCTTGCAGATATCTCTCTCTTCTCTCCCCTCCCTACGCACCCAGCTACAGGGTGATATTCACACCCAGTTGAATATCCACAATACAAAATGCTCTCACACTCAACACTTTTCTCTCTCAATACACAATAGCATCAACAACAATGAGCATAACCAATGAACGACAAACCCCACCCGACTCTCTTAGACATTTATTTATACATTACAATGACTCTTGGACAACCCTAGGCCAAAACCTAGGTGTCAAAACCCTAGACGCTAAAACCCTAGATGTCTTGACCTGCATTTTCAGGGCTTCACTAGCCTGTCTTGACTTATTTTCCACGAGGTGCTCATTCACATCCATCGGTCTCTTTTTCCGCTTGCTGAGTTGTCCACTATCGATCTTCTTTGCTGATATGTCTTCCTCGATCTTCTCGTCCAACGACTAGCTTTCCCTTACTTCGCTCCTTCTTTTCTTCTTCTTTAACCACTTTGACTTGTCCTCAATCTGTGTGCCTTTTGTGCTCTTCGTACTTCGTCTTTCTTCTTCCTTATTCTTCACTTCCTTCCTTAATTCATACCCAAGGGCCAACAAGCGCTTTGATCTGTTTACTCATTGTGGCCTATTTTTGTTATCAACAATAACCTTCCTCCTTGGATGTCAATAAAGAGGGAGCACATAATGTTGACAATGATTATTCTAGGTATTTGTTTACATTAATTTTTTAAATTTAATTTTTTCATTTTTCTCTTTTTTTGCATAACATCTTTTATTTATTTATTTATGTATATATACATACCATGGTAGTAATTTCATGTAATTTAAAACAATTAGGTAAGTACCAAGTTAAATATATGAATGTGTATATCGAGCCTCTTATCAATGAGCTACTAAAGTTATGGGAGGGTATCAATATGTATGACATCTGTAAACCAATTGGGTAGAAGAGATTTCAATGCCGTGGAATACTTTTATGGACAATTCATGATGCCCCAGGACTAACACATTTTTGTGGTATGTAATGTTCCATATTGCACACTTGAATCGTATATAATTAATTGAATATATCATGCATGTTGTTTAAATAATCATTTCGTATATTAATAATTCACATTAATCCATCTATTGCAGGTCTTCAAACAAAGGGTAAATTTTCATGTCCAGTTTGTGGTCCTAAGATGAAATCTCGTCAATAATTTTTTTTAGGAAAGGAGGTGTTTGATGAGTATAGACACTTCCTCTCTAAGAACCATAAGTATTGTACTACTGAAAAAGATCTTTTCAATGGGAAACAAGAGACTGGAATAAAACCACAAAGAATGACACCTCGCCTATGGAAGTTGGCATATGACATAATTAATCCTCGAGGTGTGCATTTTGTTTATGTAACGTAAATGGAATCATTTTTTGAAATTTTATTTTAATTATTCATTTTACTTTACCGCATTTGATAAATAGTGTTCTAATTTTTTTTATGCTTCATCAATGTCGTCGTTGTGAAGGTAGTAATAATGGGCTTCCACAAGGAATGAAATGTTATCCCACTCAATTCATGAGGTTGCCTTACTATGAGGACCTAAAAATAGTTCATTTATTTGATACAATGCATATCAGAAAGAATGTGATGGAAACATTATGGTGAATCATAGATGGCAGAAGGGATAAAGAAAAAATTGTCAAAATTTGTAATGACATTCGGGAAGACAATCATGCAATACAAATTGTGATCCGATCAAATAATGATGGAGACCAAAATAAACTTCCATGGTTATTAACAGAGCAACAAAGCAATGGTGTAAAAGAGCTCATTCAAAAAATTAAATTTCCCATAGGTTTTTGTT
>CBVK0100410491.1:0-12460 GCA_900067695.1 Picea abies | reverse complement strand
AGCAGAATTATCCCATTTTGTGGGATATTGGGCATTTTTGGAGGCCGGGTTCTTGGAGGAAGTTGGGGATCTGAAACCAACTCCATTCCTATATAAACCAGGCCTATTTGAGGCCAAAAAATAGTCATTTTGCAGAGTTATGCTATTGGAAAGCCAAGCCAAAGACAATTTGTTGCAGGGAAGCCTTTGAGGTGGAAACGCTGTTGGATCGTTTCTGGGAGCTTGGAGCATCAGATTTGCGTGCCATTTCTTTTGCTGGGTTCTTGAGATCTGGGAGAACAAGACTAGATCAGTCTTGTAGCCTTTTGGCATTGCTGAGATGTAATTTTGAGCACTTGAGCAGAAATAAAGAAGCCTCCCCCACAAGGAAAAAGGCCCGGAGACATAGGCAAACATTGTGCCGAACTCCGTTATCAACCTGCGTTCTTATGGTTTGCTATCCATTATTGTTTTCAGATCTGCATATGTGTATTTGACTGATGTAATCCTCTTCTTTCCTCATTCTTTCATTAAATTCTCAAATGGTTAAATTATTCATGCAAGCTTAAAACTCAACCATAATCATAAAAGATCTTGCCCCGGATCAGTGCGCAAGAGCGGCATGTTATAGATAATTATATTTATTATACATTGTAATATATATATATATAAATGATAAAAAAAGGATTTGATTTAAAGAATAAACCTATTTAGTGTGAAAGAAAGGTCTAGTCTAAATGATTTAATATTTTAATTTTTGGTTAAATGTGGTAAGGTAATGATTAGTGAAGTCACAATTTTACATTATTTAAATTGTTTTTTTAAATGCATTAATCAATTTCAACCATCGAATTTTACAATTTTCTGAATTTCCAACAAAATTTTAGACAAAACACATCACAAAAAGTGCCAAAGAAAATATAAACTTAGAATATTTAAACCAAGACTTGATTTTTTTGTTTTGAAAAATTTAAACATAAATAATTAAAAAATTTAAATGAAGCATATAATTTTAAAAATACATATAAATAGAGCACTTTGAATTGACTACTCTGCAAACCAGGTTGCATGAACGGAATGAGCCACAGAGCATTCTACCACCTGCAAAGGTCTGGCACAGATAGTACCTAGGTCTGATCTGTCAGAATGAATCCGGAAGTGGGGGGGAAACCCCCCTCATACATCAAAGTTACAGCCAATGATAGAACGTGAACAAGAGAAAAATGACCATCATTCAAGCCATCACTGCAGTTGCGCGATCAGATCCTTTCCAGAGAACAAGGACTCGGGAAGGATATGGATGTAGAAGCAGGAACGTCTCATCCAAAAGCACCTCGGGGGTGGGAGCCTGGAAAATGTATCCCGCAATCAGATAAACCACTGAGATATCTCATAATATCAACAAGAGTGGGTGAACACACACAGTTCATGTAGGAGCATGCCCTCATAGGCATGTTTATGGGACTATGGCCATCTGAACGTGACCTAAATTGGTGGATAAAACACTGGTAGAAGCCTAAAGGGGACTACGAGGTTCAACTCAGCTCAAAAGTTTTTTTTACCATCATCCTGTACAATCTAGAATATAAGGATAAAATCTTTGAGAATGGGCCATACTTTTACAACTCGACAGGGCTATTCATGTGCTTCTGAGCGAAGAGAATCAACCCATACAAGGAGGGCTTCACAATGGCTCTAGTTTGGATCTGATTATACTCTTTTCCACAAGAGTTTTGGTTGGAGGAAATCCTTATGGAAATAAGGAACATGGTAGGTCACTATGTCAAAACATCGGAAGCCACAAAGCAGAGGAAATACACTTCATATACCTAAATCTGCATATATATGAACATCTCAAAGGCTTTCCTGGGCTCTGTAATAATGGAATATCAGGACGAGGAATGGCAACAAACGATGGACTATGAGCACATCCCTTTCCACTGTAGGAAATGCCATGAACACAGCCACCTTTTCAGAGATTTTCCTCTAAATTCCCAAGCATCCAAGGCCAGTGATATCAAGCAGAAAGACGGCTTCACCACTATCACAGGCAGGAAAAAAAATCCTTCGAGGAAGCAGAATCCGGACCCAAAGTCCAAGATCTTGACAAAAGCCTCTTAAGAAGAAGGGGGATATGTAGATGGAGACACCCTGATGCAGTTGGATGATCAAGATCTCGTAGGCATCGACCTAGAAAAAATTAAGGAAATCCTCAATCAAAAGGATCTGCAAGCCCTCCCAGAAGAGAAAATCTGAAAGGTACATAAATTTTTTCTCGACTCCATAGCAGGATCCACAAGAAGACTAGGCATGGCCATAGATTGAAGCTTAGACTCAAAAAAGGTACTGAGGGAGAACAAAACAAGGGGATGGAAAGTATCCTAACAACTCGTCAAGGAGTCAGGAAATATCATTCTCAACTCAGAGAAGATCCAAAATCTCTCGGAGGGATACCTCCACCCAACACAACACCCAGTATGATTAATATCATCCATCACCTGGAACATCAGGGGACTCAATGGTCAATCCAAACAAATAATCCTTCGAGACTGCATCAGAGAAGAAAATCCAGATATCCTACTATTACAAGAAACAAAATGCGTTGGAGCAGAGGAAAAAACCATCTTCCAACACATATGGAGGGGTTGTGAGTTCATACTTACATACTCCACAAGGGATTTAGGGGGAATGGCCATTCTCTGGAACCCCTGCAACATCACTTTAAGCAGATCTTTTTCCACTATAGGCACACTCACTGCCCACTTCGATGTCATAGGATTGACTCACGAGAGAGACATCACAAATGTCTATGGACCCCAAAGCCAGTAGGAAAAGGAAAAAATTATGAAGTGGCTAATCCATGTCAAAACATTGCTGACCACACCCAACTAGCTCTTAGGGGGTGAATTCAACATGATCCTGTTGCTGGGAGAAAAAATAGGAGGCAACAAAAGACTGGAGGAAGACAGTGGTAATTTCAAAACCGTCATAGATCAACTAAAGCTAGTAGACATTGAAAATTGCAATGGCACATTCACCTGGTCCAACCGTAGATCAAGGCATCGACATGTTTCTTGTCATTGGGATCTCTTCCTTGTAGTAGAAGAATTAATAGAAGTAAACCTGAACATGGAAAGTCTCATTCTCCCAAAAGCAAGTTCAAGCCACTAGCTAGTGGCCTTCTGCCTAGAAATAGGGGAAACACCCAAGGACAAACCCTTTCGGTTCAATAAATTTTGGCTTTCACACCCTTACTTTCATCAGCTTGCAAAATCCTGGTGGGCTCGGGATGAAATAGATCATGGTACATGCATGTACAAATTCCAGCAGTGCCTCAAAAACTTCAAGCAATCGCTGAAGCTCTGGAACAAACATACCTTTGAAAATATATTCCAAAGCATGTAGGACATAGAAAGAAAACTAGTGGAGATACAGGGAACTTTCATTGTAGGGACCCAAACTACTGATCTAATGAAAGAGGAGGAGAGGCTCCAAGAACAGTTAGAAGAGAGGAAGAAACAAGAGGAAATACTGTGGAGGAAAAAATCTAGGGTCCAATGGCTCAAATAAGGGGAAAAAAACACAAAGTTCTTCCATAGAGATATGATTCATCGTCGATATATAAATAGAATAACCCATCTAGAGGATGCCCAAGGAAACATAATAAGGAAACATGGGCAAATCAAGGAAGATCTCAACAATTATTACAGAGACCTCCTAATAGAAACCAATAAGGATATAACAGAAGCAATCCAGTGGGTAACTAATCACATACCCTCTCTGGTGACTCCAAAACAGAATGCAGCACTGATGAGACCTATCACTCAAGAAGAAGTGGACTAGGAAGTGAAATAAATGCCATCAAGAAAGGCCTTGGACCCAGATAGATTCATCACTGATTTCTTCCACCACTGCTGGGATCTAATCAGGCAATAGATATGGCAGGTAGTGGAGGAATCTAAAACCTCATGCCAAGTTCTTTCTACACTCAATGCCACCTTCATAAACCTAATTCTGAAAGAGGAGTGGGTCACTCATCCCAAGCAGTTCAAGCCAATCACCCTCTACAACGTCATATACAAAATCATTACAAAGGTGATTGCAAAACGCCTTAAGTCGATTCTACCTTTCGTCATATCCCAGAAGTAAGCATGCTATGTAGAGGGGAGAAAAATCATGGATAGCGACATACTGGCTCACGAGGTCATCCACTCCCTTAAGACGAACAAAACACCAGGTATTCTCATCAAACTAGATCTCTCAAAATATTTTGACAGGGTCAGCTGGCAGTACCTTCGATCCATTCTAGAACCTTTTGATTTTGATCAGCAATGGGTAAATTGGATCTATAACCTTACCTCCTCGGCCTTCTTATCCATTCTCATCAATGGGGTGCCTTCCCAACCATTAACCCCCTCAAGAGGCATCATATAGGGTGACCCCCTTTCACCTTTTCTATTTGTGCTCATGGTGGAAGGCTCCCAGTCGATACATCAAGTCAGCAGTCCAGGAAGGCTCCCTCAAAGGCTTACCCTTACATAACATCCAACCGGCACCCTCGCATAGTCAATTTCTTGATGACACCCTCCTCATGAACACCAGAACCACAAGAGAGGCCAACGAGCTCAACTCCATCCTCTCAAATTTTGTAGAGGCCTCAGGCATGACTCTCAACCTAGATAAATCCAAGATCTACTTCTTCAACACTCCGATAGTGATCCAAACTCATATCTCTGGACTCCTACGAATAACCAAGAGCTCTCTTTTGTCCAATTACCTAGGCATTCCTCTAACCAGTGTCTCGACAAGATCCATATCTTGGGACAATATACTTCTTTCCATTTCCAATAGGCTAAAGAACTGGACCTTTAGGCCCCTCAACATTGCAACCAGACTAGTCCTACTCAAATTTGTGCTGTAAACCCTGCCTACTTACCTTTTAACAGCCTTGGCAGCCCCCAATTAGGCCATCACGACAATAAGGAACCTCCAATGCAACTTCCTTTGGCATGGGCACCAACCAAACAATAAGTGGGCACTAGTAGGATGGGACAAGCTTTTTACACCCAAAAATATGGGAGGGTCGGGACTTCATGATCTGGGGAAACTCAACCAAATCATGGGGCTTAAAATGTGGTGGAGATGGCTAAAAACCGCAACAGCCTTATGGGCACAAATCTGGAAACAAAAGTATGCTCCTCTCATAGAAGAATACCAACTCATTAGACACAATGACCAAATACAAGGGTCCAATATTTGGAACACAACCTGGCACAATAGATACCTAGTGCAAAAGCATGCCTTTTGGGAAATTCAAAATGGAGAAAGTGCTTTGTTCTGGCAGGATTTGTGGAAGCAACACAAGCCTTTAACTGACTTGGAAGAACTCAACTCCCTCAGACAGACTCTAAACCAAACCATATTTTGAAAGGTGAAGGATCTTTGAGTGGCATTAATGGAAAACATCTACTCAGGGGCTACTGGTCCTAGAGGAATTAGACTTACAGGCTTGGTAACACTACGCAAGCCATAGAAAAATCCCCAACCAAGAAGTCCCAGCCATACTTAGATGGGGGCACTCCACCACTGGTAATTTCTCAGTCAAAGAGGCCTACTACTTACAGGGAAACCACCAGAATCATGAATGAGGGGAAATTTGGAACAAGGTCTGGAGAACCTCGCGTTGGACCAAGGTTTCCCCCTTTCTATGGATTATAGTGCACAATTGTGTCCTAACCTGGGACAACCTCAAGAAAATAGGCTTCATAAGACCCTCAATATATGCTTTATGCCAACAGCAAGAGGAAATGAAGGAACATCTATTCAACAATTGTCTCTTCAGTTAATGGATTTGGGATTAGGGAGCTCAAGTAATGCATAGATCCAACCAAGACAGAAGCATCATTAGAGACACTTTAGAAAATTGGGACTCACTCTCCTACAAAAATACTATTCTAGCATACATTTGGAAACTCCTCCCAGGATTCACACTCTGGCAAATTTGGAAGGAAATAAACAAAAGAATATTTCACTCCAAGGCCTCTACACCAGCCCTAACTTGGGGGAAAATTGTCATGCTCATTAAGGAAACCATTAGAAGCAACCCATGGAAACCAAAGAACCTAAATTGCACTCTAGAGGAGAATTACATTCTTCAGAGATGGAAACCCAACCTAACTAATCAAATGGTGGCAATTACACCCAAACTCTAGCAAAGCAACCCAACCACCTGGTCCCCTCCTCCAACAGGATTCATAAAGAACAACTTTGATGGAGCCTCCAAAGGGAATTTGAAACCTACAGGATATGGAGCCATGCTCAGAAACTCTAATGGCGAGATCCTCTGCCTTGTAGTAGGATACTTGAGGGAAACCACAAACAACATGACAGATATCACGAGCCTCTTACAAGGTATCCAAGTGGCAATTGACAAACATTTCCACAAGCTTATCCTGGAGGGGGACTCACAAATTGTCATCTAGCTAGTCACCTAGATTCTCCATGGGGAAAGTTCGATGAAAATATCTCCCAAATGGTGACTCTTAGGGCTGGTAGAGAAATTCGGGGCCCTCCTCCGAACCAACCTTAGCATCATACCCTCTCATGTGAGAAGAGGAGAAAATAAGGTGGCAGACTACATGGAAAATGAAGGGGTAGAAACAGAGAGGGAACTTATCTATTGGGAAGCACACATCTCTGAAATCTCAGATATCTTAGACCAGTGTCAATATCTTTCCAACAAGGATTTCCTATCAATGGGTGGGGTGCCACATCGACTAGATCAACCACGTGCTAAAGATCTAGGAAGGCCCTTAAATGCAGGCCACCATCCTCCCTCTCCTCACCATTAAGATGGGAGCAAGGATAAGAATACAAGGCCTTGGGACGAGGCCACTCATGCGAGTGAACAGGTTGAGTGCTCATGGAACTAAAGGCTCAACCTTAATGACCAAGCCTACCATGATCACTGCCATGTTTATCAATAGATCTAAGCGTAACACAATGCATTATGAGGTTGATAAGCCAAAGTCTGAAATTTCGGGAAGCTGGTGCAGAGCTAGCCACCAAGTCAACATTTTGGTTATAGTCCTAGTTATCCACATGCTGAGTGCAAGGGGCCATCCATGCAGAGGAGTAGTTTGGTATGCATTTGACTCTAGAAGGAAGCGACAACATAAATTCAACAAGGCGTTGTCCATGGTGCACAAGTAGAGAGCCCGTAAGATGAGGAAGACTAGGATGCCTCCCATGGCCTATGTGGAGGACATTGTTCCGAAAGAACCCATCCATGTTCCTCTGGAACATATCCTATTCATTGTGCTGGATAATTGGGATCCGCCAACCTACGTCCTGGATGAATCCAAGCCACATGCAACAAAAACGACGCACAGTCACAAGGAAGGTGACTCAAAATGGTAGCCTCCCACTTTCTATGTTGAATAATTCCCAGTCGATGTGGAAACATATGTGAATTCAGCAGCAGGAGACTTCTCCAAGGATGAGGACCAACAAGAAGCTCAACGAGGAAACCACTATAGGCACAAGAATGAGGAAATGGAGGAGAAACATGTCCAACCGCCACTCCTCCACCTGGACCATATGGTGTTGATTTATGAAACAAGAATCCTGGTGGATGACCAAATCCATCGATCCCTCTAAATGCACCAATGCCTCGATATGATGTTTGATGCCTACTCCAACACATCACTAGGATGACGATTCCCAACATGCACACATCCCTTCGTGCTTCCATTGCAATCGGGAAGGAATGACAGAGTTGATGAAGCCATCGAGTAACTGCTACTGTGAATGTTTATGGTTATAATTTTGGTTTTTTTAGAACTAGAGATTTATCCCTGTTAGGCCTCCATTATGCTTCTAGAAGTAAGCTTTGGACATAGTCTCAGACTCTTGGCTTCCATATGTCCTAGTTTCCTTTGGGCAGGAAAGATGGCGGCCAAAATTTTTGAAACCAGTTGCATAGGAAGTCAATTGTCTCAATTTCCATTTTTTAGGTGGGACAGTTGGCATTCCAAATGTTATTGTAAGCCTGCACTTTAATACAATAGGTTCCTCCTTTTATTTTAAAAAAAATTAAAAATACATATAAATAAATAAATATTTAATCATGTGTATGGTGTAAGAATTAGAAAAATAATTTAATATAAATTGGTTAAATATAAATAAGGAATAGAATGTTATTATTTTTATCTTTAAAAGAAAGATATTATTTTTATTTTTAAGATGTACATAAAAAAAAAATATTGATTTAATATTTTAATAAAAAGCAATGAAGTGTGAGATAATTTGGTTTTTAACATATTTATATATTAGTATTTTTGAGTTTGTAATGTTGAATATTATAAAACAAAGTAGATCCATTTTAATGTATGATTAGGCATCTAATCTTTTGAATGAAAACATTTTTTAGAGTACAAAATTTAGTAAATGTTTGCATCTCTAGGGATTCAATGCCTCTTTGTGCATGATAGATCCATAGTTACCTATTTATTTATATGTGTCACTTGTCAACTCCATGTTGAGCATTAAATGAATTGCATATCTCATGTATTTAAATATTTTAACAATAAGAATTTTTTTATTTTCAAATGTTATATATATGCACACACACACACACACACACACACACACACACACACACACACACATATATATATGGTTGAGTATGTGTTATATTTTCCGCAAAATTCATCTCATGTATTGTATATTGATATGGGAGAAAAGGCGGTATAGGGGGTACTTAGCATACCACTCTCAAGAAGGTTGCGCGGGTTTGTAGGTGAGAGCCCTCGAGAAAAATAGTTTGTTTTTTTTTTTTACGGTATTTCAGCTCATAGTTTTTGTCAATGGTTTTCTATTCTTGGCTAATGAATTAGGTTTCTTGACTAAACGAGGTCAATGGATTAGGGATTTCTTTACCATAGGATCATATATGTATATTGTATTGTAAACAATGAATATAATGAATATAACATTAAAGGTGTGGCTTTAAAAAGTTTTTTTGTTTTCCCAGTTTGAGTTTCCAGGGTAAAAATGTGTGTGTGTCATTGTACTTTTTATGTTTTATTAAAACTATATTTGAAGTAATTATTTGTACAGGTTTAAAATCCATTTCGTACCAGAACAATTATTGGATTCAGGGGGACACCTTTGTGGTCAGGGGATTGGATTGACTCTGTGATGAGCCTTGTTATAGTGGCAGATCTACGGTATTGATTTTTTAGGTGAAAAGAAATAGTGAGTAATTCCAAAATAGAGATCGAGAAATTTAATGGGAAAAGTTTTGAGTTGTGGAAGATGAATATGGAAGATATCTTGGTGGCAAAATATCAGTGGATCATTGTTAATCTAGGTATTTCACCTACAAGAATGTCAATAGAAAACTAGAAAAAGTTGTATCAAAAGGTGAAGAGCACAATTTGATTATGTCTCTTCAATTCAATTTTACTGAATATGTCATGGGAAGCTAAAACCATGGCATTATGGGATAAATTAGGGACTTTGTATTAGTATAAATCCCTGATAAACAAATTGTTCCTATGAAATAAGCTATATACAATGAGGAGGAAACATGGAGACTCAATGATAGAGCATTTGAACACCTTCAATATAGTGTAAGTCAGTTATTATTTGTTGATATTAATATTTCTAATGAAGACAAAGTATCAGTTTATTATGTTTTTTACCAGACTTGTCGGACAGTTTGGTTGTTTCCATAGGTAGTAATGCAACTGCTTTAAGTGTTTATGATGTGGTCTCATCCTTCTTGTCAAAGGAGATTAGGTGAAGGAACATGGAAGGAAAGAGAACAATTGCACTATTTGGAAGAAGACACTCCCACGAATGAAAAAGATCTAATTCCTCAAGTGGTAGATCTAAATATAAAGGGAGTTCTAAATCTCCTGAAATGTTTGTAAATGTATGTTGGATATATAGAAAACAAGGGAACTACAAAAAGAAATGTGTGACATCCCCAAAAATAAATTATTTTTGAATTTGAAATTTCTTAGGAAATTTATTCTATTTTTGGTAAATTCGAAATTGGAATTTTTTTACTATTTATGGAAATTTTGAATTTAAAAATTTGGTTAATGGTAATTAATGATTATGACTATTTGGCAGAGATCTGATTTGATCCAACTAACTACTTGACTACGACACTTGTATGAAACAAAATATTTTATAATTATTGCAGGAGGACAAATGGAACAACCATGTTGAAATGAACTGACCATGACTCCATGAGTGGGGACCATGTTGGAACTACCTCATGGATGATTGTTACAAGTGGAAAATCAAGAATTTGGCCATTGGCAACCCTTGAAAATCAAGGATTTGGAAATCTACGAAAATTCCCAAGGGAGGGAAAAGACCTAGGAAAACAAAAGGTTTTGGATATATGGCACATGTGAGGAGGCAGGACGCTGCCTAGTATGTTGGGGAAAATATTATTGATTGCTTGCTATTATGAACACTACTTGTTGAGTGTGAGGCAAGAAGAAGATAGTTGAAGATGAAAGGCATTTGCTGAAGAGGAGTTCCAAGTTATCCCTCATGGATTCATGGTTAGGATATGGGGTGAATGGAACAACTGACTTTGGTTGCTCCATTCTAATATTGGGAGGAACATGGTTGTTCCCTTTGTCTTTCATCATTCCAGTTCAGATATGTTCATCTACTCCTTTCTCGTTATATATATCTTTATTTTATGTGGCTGTCAGTATACATTTATATATTACTGAGTGGATGATTTCTATTGAAATTCCCTTTAAATAAGAATCGTTCTGATTTAAATCATTAAAACAGTAGAATTAGCATAATACTGTGTGAATTACGGGCTGATAAGTTTTCCACTATTTTAAAATTTTGTAGGAATGTAGTAAAGGTGGGGTAAAATTCTACAATTTAACTGTAGTTATTATATAAAAATATTGCTAAGTAGTTTAATTGGGAATGGGAATTGAATGGTGGAAGTATACCAGGAATTGCAACCATACTAATAGTTTTTCTATTTCATTATTTAGGTTAAGGAACTATTCCCAGTTCGACACACCATATTATCTGTTTGATCTGTTTTACAGTGAATAACCATAGGTGGATACCAACATGGAATAAACTAGAAATTACTTGCCTATATTATGTATTTACATAGGTATTTACATCCCTGGGATCACACCTTAAGCTGGGAAGAATCATCTTATCACATTTGAAGTTACCAGTGTAAATGATTATATATAACAGGAGCCAACTATGTATAGGGATACATATAGAAACATATATACATATAGATAATCCACACGATTCGCAAGATTCATTCTAAAATTCTAGAGCATGCATATTAATGGATAATAAGGACATCATGGAGGATGGATAAGTCCAACTGTGCATAATTTAATCTTTGTAAATAAAGGATAAAACAAACTGAACCTTTCAATGCAAATACAAACTATGGAATGAAAAGAACTAAGAAGCAAAATCCGAATAATCTTAGAAAAGAAACAAAGATTCTGGAACTTCTTAAATGTCTACATGCATTTTTTTTCATTCGAATTCCATAACTCTATCAACAAATGAAAAATTATGCCAACCCTCTATACAGTGAGGCATCACTGGAAATAGAGAAAACAACATATCTATTGGTCACATTGAAGTTCTCTGTAAATACTATAATGTATAAGCCATAAAAATATGGGAACATACTTTCTGAGAACATAAAGTTTTTATGCTTCTAAATTAGAATGAGTAACTAACGTATCAACCAAATCAAGAGAAGGAGTCAAAGGTATGTCATAACCCCACAATTGTTGCGTAATAGTGTCTCGTAGTGAATACAGTTATAACATTAAATCCTTCTACTAGAAAAAAATTGACATGGTACTATACACCATATGATAACTGAGTTGAAACCAAGATCTTCACTACAAGAACCTGGGACGTTAAGTCCGGAGGATTCAAAAAGGAACTCGAGTACCTTGTATAAGGGAGGATGAAAAAAGAAAAATCTGAGGGTTTGGACACTCTGATACTGCAAGGAAATAAGAAAAACCCATTAGTAATTGTCGATGAATAATAAAGTTTCTTACATATGATATACATACTTGAATAACCAAGATAAATTGATTATAACAAAAGAAATACAGAGGAATCTGGATTGTACTTAACTTGGGGCCTGTAACATCCCGCTCTGGCGCACTGACAAAACTTATTATTTGAGGACACTTGCTCGCAAGTGATCTGGATTTTTATGATGATGAACCACTTAACCTTGATGATGATGCGTCATGATTGATGACAGGATGTTTTACTATTGCTATATACAGATGCTATTGACTCAGTTTCATTGAGTGTGCAGGGTTTCGGACCTTGAGGATGCAGAGGCATCGGGGGAACATCCCTTGGACTCCGGATTGAGTCAGGGAGTGGGCTATTGGAGTTGTTTCCATTTACAGTGATATTGTGT
>CBVK0100410490.1:0-12461 GCA_900067695.1 Picea abies | reverse complement strand
AGCTAGTGCACCCTCCTGGCACGTCTTTGTCTGAAATTCCACAGAATTCAGAAGTGCACTCCTTGCACTGGCTTACAGAGATTGCACTACTCTGTCATGCAGTCTTGCATGAAGCCACAAAGAACCCAGAACTGAAATCAAAGAACTTAACAGAAAATGAATCATGTCTGTAACATGCAAATGTAAACAACACATACATCCACCATCAACACATAGAGGAATTCATTCATGAACTCACAAACACATGAACAACAACATGCAGGAAAAGCTGCTCTATTTATATTAATCAAGAATGCCTGATTACAATGTGTTCGAGCTCGAACTGTAATAGAGTCTTGACCCTCTTCTCCTCTCTACCTATTCTCTATTCTACCTCTCCTCCAAACCTCTTACTCTTACTCTTTTTTAAACATAAAACAAAGATCTTCTTACAAAAGGGGGCTCCTCGAGCTCTTCCCTCCATCTCACCAACTCTCATTAATTTACATTCAATTACATTGAATGGTTGTCTAGTCTGAATCAGATCTAGATCTCAGCCTTACAACTATTTAAGGAAACCTTTATCTAATCCTTCTCACATGCATGGCTTTTGGCTCTACCAGCCTTGCAATTAATTAATACAATAAATTCAAATTTTAAATTTGAAAGTGAGAGGGTTGCGCCTCTCCTCTCCATTAAACAAATGATTTGATGTGCTGGCTGGCTGGCACGTAGCTGGCTTGGAGCGATGCTCTTGCATCATACTCCTCTGCTGTGAAAAATTCATGAGCTCTTGCTCATGAGCTTCCCAGCATGGCTGTTGAAATCCACCTGGATCCCAAATAGTTCTTTGGATCTGTCCATCCGCTCCATCGCTTTGCTGTTGTTGTTGCTTCTGTTGCCCTGCTGCTATTGCAGGTTCTCCTCTGTCCAACTTCTCTTTGTTGACTGCTTTTGCTAATCTGATCATCAACCTTCTGATCTCCTCAATTATCTCATCCAGCTGCTCCCATGGATGGCTCTCCTTTTACATCTTCCTTCACTGCACTTCATCCTTGCAAATGGGTAGATCAACTAGATCTCCCATGCCATCTTCTTCCTCTTTTGTGGCATTGAGTTGTCACTCTGCTGCAGACTCCAATTCTACAATCCTATCACTGAGTTGCTTCTTAGCTTCCTTCTCTGAAAACTTTGCTTCTGCCGGTTCTTCTATTGGTTCAGCTCCAACTTCTTCCAGCTGCTCCTCAGAATGGAATTTTCCTTCATCTTCTGTTGTATTCCTCAACATTACAGTCATCATCAATTGTTCAGCTCCCTGGCTGAAATTTTCAAGCAATTTCTTGGAATGCTCCTCTGCTAACATCTACATGTCTGTCTCCTCATGGTAGTCATCTACTAGTTCTGGATGGTTCAACTAATCCTCCAGCATCTCCAACTCCATCTCCCATGGAGTGAGAATCTTATCTGCATGCTCTTCTTCTGTTGTCAGCTTCAGTGCTACAGGTGTCTTTGTTTCAGATACCTGGCTGAAATATATAAGCCATTATTTTGAATGCTCATCTTCTTCTCCTTTTGTTGGGGTATCTCCTTATGTCTCCCCCAAGTCTTTTTTCATGACAGTTTCTACTGGCTTTCCTTCCTCCTCTACTGTACCTTCATCCTGTGCATTGGCCTCCACTCGGCTACTTGGTATGGATACTCTTATCCCTCCAATCATCAGGACACTCTTCTGACCTTCCTTCTCTATCAAGTCCTCTTGCTGATATGAACTCACCTCTGAGTTCATCTGCTCTCCCTTGCCCACTTGGCAGTATGATATTTCCTCTCTGCCCTCCTAGCAGTCTATGAGATCCTCCAGCGATCTCATCTCATTTCTCTCCTAGCAATTTGAACTTTTAGCATTGCCCTCCTAGCAGTATACGAGACCTTCACTTGATCTCTTTTTATTTCCCACCTGGCAATTTGAAAGTCCATCTCTGCCCACTTGGTAATTTATGAGATCTCTCGATCCCATCTCCATCAACACTCCTTGTTGACATGAAATCACTTCTGAGCTCTTGATACTTTCAAACAATCTCATCTTCTTTTCCCTGCCCACCTGGCAAATTGGGAATTCCTCACTGCCCACTTGGTAGTCTCTGAGATCTTCCAGTGATGTCTTCTCCTCATCATCACTGAGATTTCTCCCAGCTTTTGGTTCACACACATGAACCACTTCTTCTTCAAACTTGAGGTCTTCCACATACCTCATCCATTCCTTCAACAACCTCCACTGACTTCGGGCCAATAACTCCTTGACTGGCCATTTCAATTTTGTTTTCATGGGCCATTCATATACCCATCGTGATTTTGCATCCTACTGAATTAGAAATGCAAGATCCTCCATCCTCGCTCTTATCTCGACGAGTTATTTGTCCATCTCAGCCTCGCTCTGCTGCTAGTGGTTCTTCTTTCCACCACATCCATGGTCTTTAGCAACCATTTTCCTATTCCTGTCTTCCCTCCTGGAAAACTTGTTGTTGTCACTCTACAACCATGAGTGCTTCCAGTCTTTTCTTACAATTGACCTGACTATCTATTGACTGCTATGCACCTTGCAACAATCATCATAGAGCTTCAACACTTTGTCTTCATTTTCCTCTAGCTCCCACTGCCTGAAATATATAGACAAAAATCAAGCTCTGATACCACACTGGTATAGACCCCCTATAGAGCTTCAACACTTTGTCTTCATTTTCCTCTAGCTCCCACTGCCTGAAATATATAGACAAAAATCAAGCTCTGATACCACACTGGTATAGACCCCCTTGGCCTCGAGCCGAGATCCACACAGGATCGATCTCCTTTGAATCCACAGAACCGAATTAGTTCTTTCGGGCCCTCACTAGAACCCCATGAATTCAATCCATAGGTCCTTCACAAAAACTCCATCGACACATGAAATGCACCAGGTGTGAGTCTTCACCTCCATCATGGCCACCAGATATGACCACGACCTTTTCCAAAAAGGGATTTTGGGTTTCATGACTTTGGGGGTTTCAACACCAAGATCCCCAGCTCCTTGTCATCAAAAGTGCCAAAAATCCGAACCCCGAAATGCCAAATTGTGTGACCAAAACCCCTCTCCAAAGATACGTCTCGTTTCGCGACTTTGAGGGTTTCCAACTCAAAGTGCCTTGGCTCCTTGTCCTTGGATTTTCTGAAATTCTGAACCCCGAAAATCCAAAATTCTGAACCCTGAAAGGGCTGGCAAGTGACAAGCTCCCCGCTTAGATCCTATCCATGTGACCCTGTCCCGTGACTCAGTGCTATTCCTTCAAATGCTTTTAGGTTTTCATGTTTCAGGATTTCGTGATTCTGGCTACAACATTTCTTGACCCTTCGAACTCCCAGGTCCCGGAATGCCAAAATACTGAACCCCAAAATGCCAAAATTCCACTTCAAAGGGAGATCAATGACTGTGAGCCTCCCCTGATATGACGACTTACATTCTTTCAGGATTTCGTGGGTCAAGAGTTCCGACTCTTTCCCTTTGTATCTCCCAGTAGCCGAAATGCCGAAATCTCCTTTCGGGGATTTCCCCGAAACCTTGACTTCTTGCCACATGTCCTCCTTGTGGATGGTCACAATGCTTTTGGGATTTCATGAGTTGAGACTTTTTGTCTCATGACTCCCTCTCCTTGAACTCCCTATATCTGAAACCCCGATGGCTTCCAAATTTCTGCCATGCGTCCTCTCAACGATGGATGATCCTGATCTTTTTGGGACTTTCAAAAGTCCTTCCCTTTTCATATACGAGGGTTAAACCTCGTGCACCTTCTCCTGGATCCGATGGTTATCGACTCCCTATGCTAGATCTGACGGCCCATATTTTTTCTTCTGTGCTCTCTCCTCCTGCTGCCTGGACACGAAACTCAATGGTCCAGATCTTTTCTCCAGTGCCCGAATCAACGACAGTTATGCTCTCCTGAGCTCATGCTTCTTTCTTCCCCTTGGAATATTTCTTGTTCCAAAGAGGCTTCAACGTTCGTCTTTGCTACAAATCCTGTATCCTCGGCTCCCGCCTGTATTCTAAGGACGTTGTCCCTCCTGAGCTTTATCGACTTTGAAACCCCAAAGGTTTCTCGACCTCTACACTCCTTACAGGGTCCCTTCACACAATTGTGCTATCCGTCCTGAGCTTATATGTGGCTTTGACCTCAAAGTGTCTCTGTCCCTTTCTCTCCTTGAAGGGATATAAGCACCCTCTGGCAACTTATGCTCAAGCACTCCTTGCTGAGCCTGCAGGGTGTTTAGTGACCCTGTAAGTGCCTTCTCCTTGACACTTCCCTTTTCCTTAGAACTCAAAATAGAGGTCCCTGGTGCACTCTATGCAACTACTCAATTCCCTCTTGGGAGAGATCTATAGAACCTTTAGTAGTTCTGTCTCCCCTAAACTCGAAATAGAGTTCCTCCTGTGCACTCTATGCACACACTCAATGCCCTCTTGGTAGAACTTCTACAAAACCCTCAGTGATTCTATTTTCTCTGTGCCTTTCTCTATTCTATTTTCTCTGTGCCTTTCTCTACACAGTCTTCACCTCCAAGGTGTTCCACAACCTTGAGGCTTATCCCTAAGTCTAATACTTCCTCTGGTGCACCCTCTTGGTACATCTCTGTCTGAAATTCCATAGAATTTGGAAGTGCACTCGTTGCACTGGCTTACAGAACCTGCAACATTCTGTCATGCAACCTCTTGCATGAAGCCTCAAAGAACCAGACCTGGAATCAAAGAACCCAATAGACAACGAATTCTATCTGTAACCTCCAAATGCAAACTAACATACATCTATAGCATATCATCACACATAAAGACATTCATTCATGAATTCATAAACACATGAACAACAACATGTAGGAAAAATTGTTCTGTTTGTATTAACATCAATGTCTAATTACAATGTGTTCGAGCTCGGACTACAACAGCGTCTCAACTCTCCTTTCCTATTTCTCTCTTCTTCTCTGCTCTTTCCTAGACTCCATTAACTCTACCAACTAACTCCTACAGATACAAAAAGGATCTTTTTACAAAAGGGGCTCCTCAAGCTCTTCCCTCCATCCTCACCAACTCTCAATTAATTTACATTCAATTACATTGAATGGATGTCTAGTCTGTATCAGATCTAGATCTTAGCCTTACAACTATTTAAGGCAACCTTTATCTAAGCCTGCGCACATGCATGGATTTTGGCTCTACTAGCCTTACAATTATTTAATACAATAAATTCAAATTTGAAATTTGAAAGTGAGAGGGCTACGCCTCTCCTCTCCATTAAACACGTGCTTTGATGTGTTGGCTGGCTGGCACGTAGCTGGCTTGGAGTGATGCTCCTGCATCAGTGTGCTTGAAGAAGCCAGGTACACATTCCCTCCTTCTTCCTTGGAGGTCTTTTCTTCTATAGAAGGAGATTCTTAAGCTCCCTTCTTTTTCTCAACTTTGGATCTACACTGCTTATTGTAGTGTCCTTCTTTTCCACATCTCTAGCATACCTTTACAAACTTTCTGGGATACTTAGATCTTCCCTTAGGCTTAGATCTCCCACTTGAGGACTTAGATCTATTTCTTTCCTAGGAGTTTCCTCTTGAAAATAATGCATCTGTGCTCTATCCTTCCATGTTCTTTTGTCTCATCTCCTCCAGCAACAAGGATGATACCACTTCATCAAACTTCAAGGAAATTGTATTGCTACCTATGACCACAACTAGACTATCCCACGAGTCTGGTAAAGATCATAGTAAACCAATACACTTATCTTGATATGAAATTTTAATCTCAACAGATACTAACTAACTTACCATAGTATTGAATGCATTCAAATGATCTGCCACTGAGTCTCCATCTCTCATCCTCAGGTTATACAACTTATTTATTAGGAATAGTTTATTTACTAGGGACTTACATGGATACAACTTCCCCAACTTATCCCATAAATATTTGGATGTAGCTTCCTCTAACACATTCAATAATATTGAATCTTAGAGACACAGTCGGATTGTGCTCTTTGCCTTCTGATCCAACTTTTTCCAGTCATTTGCTGAAGTTCTTATAGGTGCAGTACCTGGATCCACTGCGATCCACTGATCTCTGTCCACCAACAAATATTCCATCTTGAGCTTCCACAACTCAAAACTTTTCCCATTAAAATCCTTGATCTCCATTTTCAAACTGCTCACCATTTATTTTCACCTGAAAAATCAATACCACATATCTCCCACTGTAACAAGGCTTATCACAGTCCCAAGCCAAACCCTTGAACAAAAGGGCGTCCCCCTGAAGACAACAAAGCTCTGATACCAAATGTATATTTTAACCTTGTACAATATTTACTGCAAGTAGATTTTCAATAAAAGAACATAAAATATACAATGGAAAATACATACATTACACAGAGATTTTTCCCATGGAAACCCAAAACGAGAAAACCAACATATTCTATGTTCATTCATGGAGATACATTGTTTACAATACAATATACATATATGAGTCGACGACATCCAAAACCCTAACCCAATCAAATATTCCATCTTGAGCTTCCACAACTCAAAACTTTTCCCATTAAAATCCTTGATCTCCATTTTCAAACTGCTCACCATTTATTTTCACCTGAAAAATCAATACCACATATCTCCCACTGTAACAAGGCTTATCACAGTCCCAAGCCAAACCCTTGAACAAAAGGGCGTCCCCCTGAAGACAACAAAGCTCTGATACCAAATGTATATTTTAACCTTGTACAATATTTACTGCAAGTAGATTTTCAATAAAAGAACATAAAATATACAATGGAAAATACATACATTACACAGAGATTTTTCCCATGGAAACCCAAAACGAGAAAACCAACATATTCTATGTTCATTCATGGAGATACATTGTTTACAATACAATATACATATATGAGTCGACGACATCCAAAACCCTAACCCAATGACATGGATTAGTCAACAACCCTAATTCCTTAATCAGAAATAGAAAACCATAAAAAAAAATCATGTGATGAAAAACTGCCCAACAATGGACACGTAAATTGAGGTGACACAAAAAATGAGGAAAAATGCTACAAGTTTCCTGAGGAAAAAAAACATTTCAGGGGCTATCTCCCCCCTCAACCCCCCTTGTGGTCCTGGTGCAACGTAGCATACACTAATTCTAGTTGTGCAAAGAATATAACACATACCCAACACTTCCTATGAGCATCCATAGCCTTGATAGAGTTAACACAATGTGACTCATGGACAATTCCCTACTTCCAACAAGCATCCATAGCCTTGGTGGAGTTATTTGCATGTTCCATTCATAAATTGAACTTCCTTCCCTAATGCTTTTTTTATTTCTTTATAAAACAATGGATGGGGAAGCAGTTGTCTTTACATGCTTACAAAGACAACAACCTTTCTTTTGGATTTACATAAATGATTTGTTTCACTTGGCTATTAAGGTAACCCCCTTTTGATTTTCCAACCTATAGAGTTTCAAATTTTCACCTTTCTCATGATCAACTCCTTTAATATGTTTGAGTGGATGCTAAAACAAACTTAATTCATACACCAAATTAGGGCATGATGATGATCATGACCCATCATTCAGAATGTTCACATTCCAACCACTTACACTACATTTTTTTGTACTCTTAATCTTCAATTGTATCCTCTCTTCTCTAAGCTCATAATCAAGAATTAACACATAGAATTCTTCAGGCCCATACTTTGTGTATATTGTTTGTCTTGTAAGAGAAAGGTCAAAGTATAGAACCATCAAATGAAATTATGAAATAAATCAATCAACAAACAAACCTAGTGTTGGGTGAAGAATCAATTTGTTTGATTTCCTGACCAAATATCCTTTATAAAAAGACTCCATGAAGAAACAAAATTTTGCACAATACTCATATGTTAAATCATAACGAACCATCAAATTTGATTGAATCATGTGTTAGGCTCTATATGTTAACATATTTAGAGACAAAAAATGAAAGATGCAGATTCCAAAATACGTACATCTAATTTGTCTAATGGAATCAAATCAAGAACTAATACTAATCAAAAAAATAAATATGAAGTGAATTAGAAATTAATTTGTACAAGCTAGTGGCCTTAAGGACCAGTTAGCAAGGAACTAATTTACTCAATTTGGATGCAAAAACTACTATATGTAAGAAAACATGAAGGCAATAATGGAAACCAATACCTAAAGACTATATTCCTACCCTAACCTATATTAATGCTTGCATAACTATGTGAAATCATAAATCTAGTGTAGCCATTGGAAGATGGTGATAGATATCAAGGTATCAAGGTAAAGCATAGGTATGTGAGGTTGATATGTTGAATGACACATGTTTTAAATAATTATGGAAATAGGGATCTCAAGCATGGTCAAGAATGTGAGGTGATTAGCATAATGGGGAAGCTTTGAAGACCATGATAATTCCATCCATAGTTACATAAAGCCATGAAAGTGATTATCATACTGTTTAGAATTACAGATGCAATTTAATGAAAATAGACCTACCTCATTGACTAGATTATTTTTCACGATGATGGTTTCCAAATGAATGAATTATTCCCCATAATATCTCCTTTAGTTTGGTTGTGCATACCAAACTTATGGAGACCTGAGTCTCTTATTGAATTGGGATCCTCATATAGGAACATAGAATGTGTATATGTTAGAATTATATCCTTTTGTTGTTTTTGTGACTTATATTGTAGATTATGTATGAGTGGGGCATCATAAGGCTTCATTGTTTTGGAAAGGGAAGTTTTTACATCACAAATAGATGTGCTTGATAGAAGGATATTGTTATAGTAATTTTTAATTATATTTGTAATGAATTTCATTTCCCTTTTCATATGTGTTCATGTTTGGTGTTTATGAAGTCTAAAATATTCTTTTCATGCAATCTTCTCCCATTGAATTTGTTCTGGCACAATCTTATATTCCTAACAAATATTCTTGGCCTGATTTTCAACTTCTCCCAGATCTAATTCCAGAGACTTAATTTCATTATGTGTTGTTGTTGTGTAATCGTGACAAGGAAGAAAAGATAAGGAATGATCCTACAACATTCCTCTATCATATCATCTTCAAAATAACTTGACAATGCATCTTGAAAGTCTACGAAATTGAAATATTTATTAGTTTCAGGAAAATAGAATTTATAGAGATACTTATATCCTCCTTCTCCATTGGTGTTAGTGGATTGTTACTGAAATTAGGTTTATTGTCTATCATTTTGAGATCATCGAGGCTTGAGTATATGAATCTAATCATAATTCTAAATTTGCAAGAGGGAGATTATTACAAGTTTGCAACAGATAATCTTGATGTGGTGATTCATGTGAACTTGCATTATAATGTTTTTCTAGAACTACTGAATCTTAACGAGGACAACCAAGAATTGACATGAGGCATTCAACATATACAATATTATTTGGTAAATTAGAGTAATGAGAGTTATGCTAAGATTCATCAATCAAATTTACAACATGTTCTCCTTTTTCCTTTAAACTAGTTGGTGATTTGCACAAACAATTTAACATTTCTTTTGCATTACCTTTTGTTTGTCAAATTTTCCTTGTGGAAGAACTTACCTATAACCATTACTTTCAACCTTATTTTTTGATTCAATTATTTCCGAATCAATTGTTTTACTACTAGTGTTCTCAGTGTCAATGGAATCAAAAGAAGGAAACATAGTCATAGGATGTTGCTTCAAATATCTTGTGAGGATTTGAGATTCCTACCAGTATTCATTAAAATCAATGATTCATTTTCATAAAATGAACATATCCATTATTTTAGGAAGACCGTGCACATTACATTCACACACAATTGTGGGAAAATGTGTATAATTGTCATGAAGGTGATAGTAAGCTTGATGAAACCTCATGTTTAAGTCCCGTATGGGTTCTCCTACCTTCATGATCATTTCATTGAGTTCTTTTGAAATTTAAAGGAAATAATCTCCAAACCACATCCTCACAAACAATATTAGGCAGACATAAAGTGCATTCATATTTTCTAATATGATCAAATGTTGTTGTATTTCCTTCATCGTCGACTTTCAACTACTTTTATTGGATGGTCATGTAGAGTCTTCCATGGTAGGTGCCTACAATATGGCATCCATAAGATAAGGGCATGATGAGAAAAAATATCATGATAAAGATAACCAATTAAACCAATAATTGATCTTGTACTATTATTCAAGTAATTCATCAACAAAAAATTGGTTTATCCTTCATATTAGATAAACATCTTAGATTTGGAAAACTTTATTTTGAGCACAAAAAATCTAGATGGAGAAGTAAGGTTGAGATGAAATATCCAACATACATGGACATGGATAATAGTGAAGCATCATGAAAAAATTCATCAATTGATATGCTACCAAAATCATGTTTCTTTTCAAATAGATTGGGGATTTGCTTCAACAAACCAACATCGGAATACTCCAATAAAGATAGTGTATGAATTAAACAAAATCCCATACACGTCTATAAGTTTGTAACTTGATTTTGAGATTCCCATTTCCAATTGTGGGGGTCATGAAAAATTAGGGAGGATCACCTTCATCAAATGCACTTCTACACATTCCCCATAGGTCAAATAAAGATAAATCCTATACTTAAGGTTAAAATTATATTTGGATTTAGAGAAGATTGGATTCTCTATTGCCAAAACTAGTTTATTCAAGAAAGAAAGTAAAACATTTATCTAGAAATAAATGGAAAACAAACCATCTACATATATGTTCTAATCACTTTAAGGGATAGTTAGTGAAATTCATTAACAAAATAAAACTAAACAAATGCTTTACCCTAGACAACATGAAATAAAGAAAAACTAGTTATGCTACCTTACCCTAACCTACACTAACCACTATCATATGTATGCCAAGTAAAATCATAATGCCAATGCATCCACCAAAGGATATTAATACATATTGGAACATCAAGGTTTAGTTATAGAGGTATTATGAACTAGTATGTGGTGCAATGCATCATTAAAATAATTAAGACATTGCTAACTTCATTCAAATAAATAAGAATAGGGAACTTACCAATTTGTGAAAACCATCGAACAAGTGAAGACTCCATCCAATGTTATATGCTACCATAAAAATTGTAATCATAATTTTTCAGAATATGAACGAGATATGAAATAAAAAAATTTACCCCAACATCTTTTTTACTTGGTTGTTAATTCATGTGTTATTCTTTACCTTTATGGTGAAATAATCTTCTTCTCTATTGATATTGTCAAGTGTATATTCTTTGGGATTGCCTCTTTGTGAGGGTTAGTTTGTTCAAAAATTATATAGAAACCCCCATTAGAGTGCAAATGGTATGTCTTTAGAAATAAGAACATTAATTAAAAATCATCAATATTGTATTCAACTTCATTTGTAATATTTTTAAGCGATTCCTCATAAAGAAAGAAACATTGTGAATCCAATCAATCTCAATGTTTTCCTCTAATATTCTTGGGAATCCATTTTCAAATTGCATGGTTTTGAGTAATCAATAATATTTACTATTGTAGATGGGAAGACTTATTTATCTTATGCAAGAGTGCTTGATAGGGATTTATCCCTATAACCTTCTCTCTTTTTAAAAAATTATTGTGATATATACTTGTCTAACAACTTTGGTTGCACAAAACCCACCTCACGAGTTGTATTTAGTTCATGGACATGTTCGTAATCAGTATCCTTTACTTTCTTATCCATGTATTCTATTATCAAATCAAATATATCCCTAGAGTTGGGAACACGAGGGAAGAAAAATGGATAAATCTACAAATACTTGCTTGAATGAGTATTTTTATAAGAGATTAATGAGAGCATGAAATAATATCAAGACTCCAATACCTTGTTATTGTCCTCGGTAATAATATTTGCAGAATTTTCTTGGTGTCTCCTTTCTTGATTTGAAAAAGTTGTCAATACATCTCAACTAAGTATTATTCTCATGGAGATCACTTGAGATTCGATTATTTCTCAGTTTGAGTATTTATTTGCAAAATAAATGATGAGAAAGAATTCCATATTCTTTTATCTTCTGCTTGAATACTAAGTTCTCTTCCTAACGTGCAATCCTCAACCATGTCAGATAAATTAGTCTCACACGCATGAGAGGGTAAAACATTTGGTGAGAGGTACTCTTGATAAGGTGAGCGTTGTCATTGTTTGATGATAACTCTTCTTATTTGTGGATGGATAGGAGATGTGTAAACCACTCAAGCATTTATTTATTAGAAGGTTTATCATTCTCGCAAAGCCTATAATAAATCTACATAAAACTGGAACTAAAATCATTGTTAGGGTTTTTTCCCCTAGAAGGCAACCCTCTGTTATGAGGGAAATGTATTGTGGCTATGCATTGTGGCGAGTATTGTATTCTAAGAGAGGATACTGTGAGAGAAAGAAGAGGAAGTT
>CBVK0100410489.1:0-12461 GCA_900067695.1 Picea abies | reverse complement strand
GGGAGGCTTCGACCTATGGTTGGGTGACGAGGGTATCATCAATGGTAAAATGAGCACACCATCTTCTATATTCTAATAGATAATGACCATCAAACTTAGGCGAAGCTACATGTTTGCTAACACTTGTTTTTACATCATACTCCATAGTAGGATGCCACCTCATGTAATACATGTGGGAAGATGTGTCGTACACGATAGAGTGTGAATGTGTCAATTTGCATGCTATAATTCTCATCATATGTGCCCTTGAAACATTTGTGTTGTACTCCAATTGACACCCCTTTGCACAATTGACAATCTGGATCATCTTCCTATATTTTGACTTATATGAAATATATCTATTCAAAGATTCCATAAATGAAATATATATTTAGTACTAAGTATTGTAATCAAATATTTGATAATGCATTTACATTTTTTTAGATTTGAAAAATGATTTTGTGTATATTATTATAAAGTAAACTAATAACAAAATCGACAATGTTATCTTAAGAAACGAGCTTTTGCTTGATATTTACATATTGATATAGATGACTTATAAATATGAAAAATACATTAAACATTCAAAACTGGCAGAACCACTAAAATTCAAAACCATAAGACTTATAAATATGAAAAATACATTAAACATTCAAAACCATAAAGCTTATAAATATGAAAGATATATGAAAACGAGATTTATAAAAAATGTATTGTATTTAAAAAAATAATGTTAATAAGTGGTGATTGCTTGATTCTTACAACCCCAATTAACATAGACATTCTTATTAGAAAATTCACTACAATAACACTAATCTTATAAATTAATGTAGTTATTTAAAAAAATAATGTAAACAAGTAATGATTAAAGTTTGAATAAACTTTCACAACAATAAGATTAACCTTATAAATAAATAAACAAATTTATTTAAAAAAAATGTAAATAAGTGGTGATTAAGATATATTTATATATGTGAGACAATTTATGTAGATTTTAGCTATCCTATAAGTGCATTGAATTTGATTATAATTTAATGGACTCAATATTGTTTTATAATTCTAATACATTTACACTGGTCCTCAATGTGAAGACATACATCCATTAAGGAGCATTTCATTGATGGTATTGATCAATAACATAATAAATAAAATAAAAACTTATAATTAATATAAAGGTGTTATATATATATATATATATATATATATATTTTTTTTTTTTTTTTTTTTTTTTATTTATGAATTTGGAGTATTTTTTTTTAATAATTTTAAATAATAATTAAATTTTTTTTTTATATTCATTAAAATGGAATATACATGTTGATTGTTCAAAATAAAAAAATACATATTGGTTATCCAAAATTAAAATCAGAAATAAAATCAAAACCAGAAATACAGAATATACCTACCATCTTCCTTTAAAAAAAAAAAGAAAGTCTTCATTTCAAAAAGAAGCTCCTTATGTTAGTGAAAACACCATTTACAAAAATCATATACAATCACATCCAAAATACTATATACAGACTTTGCATAACTACTACATGTCATCCCTTGAAGGCTACATCCGCGTGAGGTGTGAAAACATCCAAGAAGGACGGAATTCCATTGACTCCGTTTCCTCATTGTCGAGGAATGGTCTTAAATAATAATATATGATATAAAAAAATAAGTAACGATCTTAAATAATATATTATTTTTGTAAACTTTATTAGTCAAATTGCTGGGCGGAGGGGGTTCATTGTCCCACAAACAAGGAGGTCTCATACACCAATTTGATGTGGCTTGGCGATGACTTTAAAAAATAGATTATTATTATTATTATTATAATTTAATTATACTTTCATCTTTTTTTTTAATTTGAATAACAATTATATATAATGAAAAAAATATTAACAAATAAAATTAAAAATTATGACATGTGTTAGACCTGAAAGAATGATATTGCATTCATGTGATTGAATAATACAGGATACATAGTTGATATCTATAATTACTATATTCATGTGATTGAATAATTAAGGATATTGATAATTGATATTTATAACTAATGCTCTAGTTAGCTTGTTTATTTTTACAAGATTTTCTCCAATGTTGGAGGTCTCTCTATTTTATTGCTACTTTATCCTTTCTTTAGTTTTTATCTTGCATGCATCAAAACTCTTCCTTGCCTTAGTATTCCTAACTCTTCTATTTGTTCTATTGAATTTTGACTAAAGGTAAATGGTTTTTATACAACCTCCCTTGCACTATATTACAATCTATTTTTTTGCACTTCCCTCCTTGAAACATGACAAACTTAGATCCTTGAAGCCCCACATGGATCGATTTGATATTTTCTCCAAATTGTCTATCTCTATCTCATCCGTAATTAAGACTTTGGACATCACTACCTACCACTTTTAGTATATGGGATATTAAAGCCACTTTATTACTTTTAGTATATGGGATATTAAAGCCACTTTATTTAGTATGGGTTAGCTATTTATGTTGGAAGAATTTATACATTAAATTTACAAGTTTATATAATTTCAATAATATAAACCGTTTAAAGAAGGAATAGCCAGATAATAATTTAGGAAATTTGACAAAGTACAAAATTTGAATTCATAAGGAGAGTGTCTTAATTTTTTTTGAGTTACCAATGGGAATAGATTTACTCGTGAAATTGATAGAGTTTAAGTTGTTCACCAATGTTACATATTTTTGCAATTGTGCACCTTGTTTGAATGGCATGTCAAAAGGGGATGAGGCTAGGTGCAAGTCATGTGCACCTTGTTTGAAAGGGGATGAGGCTAGGTGCAAGTCATAAATGATATTAACAAAACAAAGACCATTTAGAGCTAACACTTCAGTCGAATGAATTCTACATTATGTGGTGTAGTCTATGCCCTTAGGGAATATTTTTAGAAGCAAATTAAAAAAAAAAAAAAACTCTTCTTGAGCTTAGCCTGCTTGTCTCCCTCCTCTTAGAGATAACAAGGAAATGTTCTTCTAAGTCCTTGACTCATTTGTGATAGCCAAGTTTTTCAAGAGGCTCACATGTTGAAATTTAATCTCTTCAAAATGACTAGTAACCTTTTCCACCCAAGCTAGTTAACCCTTGGGATCCCAAGAGGGATCATTATTTTCCTTAGAAAAAAATTTGAAAGTTTGGAATACCCTTTGAGAGATTATCTTTAGGATCCCCCTAATTATATATAGTTTTCCTCTCTCCATTAATCCCTCCATGATTCTTGCTTGATTGTTTGTTTCCCTACCTAAGAATTTGATGTCTATTAATAGATCCATTGCTATCCTTGACTACCCTTCTAGCACATGCCTTCCTTGCTATCCTTGCTATGTTTCCTTTGGTTGCACAATCAACATAATCATTGACACAACCCCCTTAGGGTGGGGACCATATTTAGTGTGGGACTTCACATGATATACCATTTATTGGGAAAGTACTATGCACCCTTTTTCCTACTTCAAGAACCCTTGTTATTTTTTAATCTAATGTCGAGGAGTGTTACTTTTCCAAGAGTAAATAACACAATTTTATAGCTTAGTGGCATGGTTTTTAGTAGTACAACCATGGTGGCATAATGGCCGTGTAGTGGACTTAATTCAACTAACCTTCTCTCTCTTCATAGATTAAGTGCAATGTTCTACAACATAGGTTCAAGTAAAGATGCATTGCAAGACTCAAATGGAATACAATCACTTAAACAATATAACATATATATTACATAATATATGGGGAATATGTTTACTCATTCCTATTACTCTAAAAATGGTATATATGTACATACCTCTAGATGTTAGTCAAATATCTACAACTCTAAATCACTCTTTATTGGGAGTAGCTAACCCGACTCATGATAATATTCCTATTTATTCATTCCACTCTCTAACTATTTAGCATCTCCAAACTCGTGATTTTCCTCTTGGAAATCTTTGTGTCCAATTTGTTTGTTCATCTTCCTCTAGAGCTCTTCATATACAATCCTATCACTTCAACTTCCATTTCAACCTTTTATCTTTCTTTGGCACCTTTCTTTGTTACATGCACTTGTCATGCTCACCGTGCACACTTTCCTTGTGCTCTTATTTAACTTCGGATGGTATCAACATTCTACACACTTTTTTTCCTTTTCTTGCTGCACCATTTTAATCTTTGCACTTTGATTGTGTGTTTCACTATTCCCATATCATGCATGTACTCCAACTCCTATTATGCACTTTCCTTTTCTATCATGTTCATTTGTGTTGCACTTGTTTGGTGCTCTTTTGGATTTAATTGTTTCAAGGATGATTCTACATTAACTTCCCTTGCAAATAAAACAAGATTCATCCTCATATTGCTTTATCATCCTTAGCTTCTTCTACAACTTTCTCCATACAATTGTTTGATACTCCGCTTCAGAAATCAATGTACTATTTGTATTGGGTTTGTTCTTCCACTTAACTATATATTAATTATACTTTGTTCTTCACATATTTGTCACTTTTTCATCCAAAAATTTCTTGATCTCATCTTGGTTATTCCTTGGCATCTGTTTGTGCTAAATATTCCTATGTGTTATTCCTCTACATATTCATATTTTGTGATGGTGTCAACTTCTTTGTACTCATACAAGTCAACAACATTGAAATTGGTGATATGTCAAACTCCTAGAAACTCCACTTCTTATGCTTTGTCTCCAAAGTTCCTTTTGATTTAACACCTTTTGATCTTTTTCACATTCAGCTTGTTGGGCACACCCTTGGGGTTATAGTGTTGTTATTTCAAATGCACTATAATCAACTCCTCAATAGAAAATGACTTGTACCTTGTGTGTGCATTAACATACACCTTACACTCCATGCTTATCCCTTTCAATTCTAGTTGGACATGTGCATACACTTTAACCATTTGCTTTGCAAAAAACTATGAGCCACCACTCCTCTACACATCTATTGGAAAATCAACCAAGTTTTCTAGTCCCCTTGGGTTCTTCCCATACATAATATTGAATAGAAAGAATCTCATCCACATGTGCATAACGTTGTTATATGTAAACTCTTCCTCCACCAATACTTGATTAAGTTTTCTTGGCTTATCCCTAGCTAATCACCTTAGTAGATTTCCCAACCTATGATTCAATACTTTTTTTTTTTTCCATTTGCATGAAGGTGATATTTCTTTGAGTTGTACTACATCTTTATCACTATATTCTTCCACAAAATCCTACAAAATGACTTGAAAATTTGGTATCTTTGTCTCATATGATTGTCTTTGACAATCCTTGTAATCACACCACCTTCTTGAAGAGTAACTTCATTCAATATGTCACATCACTAGTCTTCTTACAAGGAATATACTGTTTGATCTTTGAAAACCTATCAACCACAACATTGCATCAAATTTGTGTTATGTTCTTTCCAATCAAATAATGCAATCAACATATGTCCTCCAAATGCATCTTTAGAATCAACAAAGGTGTATACAACTTAGTCTTTTGACTAACTATATTTTCCATTTGTCAAATTCTGCACTACGCCATAATATTGTTGACCTCCTTCATATTCCACTGAGATTTTTACGTCAATAAACTTTTTTTTTCATCACACCTGAAGTGTCCTAATCCACCCCTACACAACTATTCTTTAATAAAATTATCCCACTTTGAATTTTTTGGTATGCATAATCATTTCCCCTTGAACAAATACCAATATGGGATGAAATATTTAAATTTTGTGCTTTTGTCTTGCATTTATGGGATTTTGCACCTCTTTTCTACCTATCCAAAATCCATGTCTTGTGCATAGAATGCTTAAAACGATGAAATCTAGTTGTCTCATTCTTCATTTTCATCCACATCAATGGTCTCCTACTTAATGTAAATGAACCCTTGTGCTTCAACTCAAATGTGTAACTCTACAAAAACTTACTTCACATGCCTACAATAACCTTCCATGATTGTTAACGAACTTCAATACCCAGTAGTCTATGTATAAATTGAACTCCTTCCGTGATATATAATGTCTCAAATGCTTGAACACTTACACTATAGCATAAAACTTGAGATCATAAGTATAATAATTATGTCCCTCTTTATTCAATTTATTGTTGAAAACACTATTGGTCTTCCTTGTCTACTCAACACTCCACCAATCATTGATGTGTTTGCATCATAATCAACCTAAAATTCTTTATTAAAATCAAGTTATGATAACACATGATCTATATTATATGTTTCTTTAACATCTTAAAACTCTTTCACTCTTGCATGCTCCACTATAATCCTCATACTTTCTTACATATACCCTTGGTGTGCATATCTCCTTGAATCCTATGATGAAGTTTTTATAAAAAATTGTGATGTTGTGGAAAGTTAAGCATTCCAATATTGCCTTAATTTTCTCTGGATCCAAGCATAATCCATCTTTGGACACCGTGAACCCAAGGTACACCATTTCTTTGAAAAGCTCACACCACCAATCCTTTTTCAATGCTTCAAACACCAAGCATAGATGTTATAAATGTTCTTGTCTATTCTTGTTGAAAATCATAATGTGTTCCAAATAAGCTACTACAAACTCACAAATATATGGCCACATTACCTCTTTCCTTAATCGCATGAAGGTATTTAACACATTGGTCAATCCAATTGCATAACAAACCACTCATACAAGTTGACTTTGGTCTTGAATGTAGATTTTCAATTGTTTCCCTCTCTAATATTGATTCGATGATGTCCACTATTCAAATCTATCTCTATGAATCTCTAGTGCCACTTAAATTGTCTATTAGAACATCCATTCTCAGTAAAGGAAACCTATACTTAGTTGTGATTTTATTTAGAACTCTAGAGTTTGTACACACCCTCCATTATCCATCTTTATTCGATATTATAAATGTTGGTACCATGTATAGGCTCATGCTCTCTCTAATAAATCCCTTCAACCACAATTCAACTCAATGCTTTTCCACAAATTCATCCTATGCATTTCTTGATTTGGAAATTCTCCATTTGGAATCATGTCTATCTCATGTGCAATCTTCCTCTTTGGTGGAAATACATCTAGCATGTCATCACATGTTATATTATTGTTTCCTCCACCAATTTCTTCACTTATGCATGGATCTCCTTGACATGCCTTCTATTTCATCACACTCTTATCACTTTTTTGTTATAATCACATAACACTATTTTGTTTCCTTTGTCACACATAAAAACTTCTTCGTTGATTTTAGTAATACTCATTTGGGATATTCTTCCTTCATTGATATTGACTAGAATATCTTACCATCCTTGGTGATGGTGTAGGTGCTCTTTTTCTTTTCATGCATTTTACATCTCCCACACTACCATGGTCTTCCTAACAACAAATGAAAAACGTCCATGGGATTGGCATTGCACATAATTTCATCCTTATAGTGACCAATATTAAATGACACCTTGCACTGGTCTTTCACCATCATTTAATATCTTTGATGAAACCAAAATAGACTATATGGATGTGGATGTTTTTGTTAGACCAACCCAATATTTTCTACCATTTCTATTGCGACCATATTTTTATGTGCTATCTAAATCAATAATTAGCTTTCAACACTTATAGGTCTAGATTTGCATTTGGTTATGAATATGTTCTGTCTCAACCATTTATATTCTAGTATTGTCTATTTTTTCTTTGGCATGGTCATCCTTTTGACTATCATTAGATATGATTTACTACTACTATGATTGTCTATCTATCCTTGATGCTTAGATCTTGCAATAATCAAGTTCTAGTTTCACCTTTGTGCATGTCTTTTCTTCGTCAACATTGAAATAAATTATGGTCTTCTCCTCCATAAGTATAAAAATATATCTACCTTATTTAACCTCCATTTTATCTTTCAAACCATCTCAAACTTCAACAACCTCTAACTCAATCTCTTTTGGGGGCATTGTTCTCATTTGTCTTATCAAACTCCTCATTGCATGCATATTCTACTTTCATTTTGGAATTGCGACCTCTATTAGTGTAACCTCTTCCTCCACCAACATTTTGTCTATTGGCCTTGTGCTAACTTCTCTTCTACCTCGAGCTCTAATTGGTACGACTCTTCGACTACATAGATTTTATGCAAGATTAGTTTCATCTTGAATGACAAACTTCAACCCATTCACACACCTTGAAACTTGTTGGTATTCATCCTCTTTGTGTCCAATGCATATGGATTAAAAAAAATTCTTCTATGCTCTATACACTATGATATTTTCATATGAGACTTTGCAATTTTTTGAACATAATCTTCTTGTAGTCTTTAAGAAAAAAATACACACACAACTTTGTGACTAGCTTGTAGAAATTGTGAATCTTCTTTTTACCCTTATGAACTTGCTTGTGCTGCACAGAATCCCACCATATGGTAGCATGCCCCTTTCAATTTGTGTTTGTGAATTTTGTTGTCTATGTTTTTTCTATTCGTTCGAACTCAAGATAGAGTTCCATCTCACTTAATTTGTGATTTTGCCTTCAAATTTTCATTATAATATGAAACTTCTATCTTTCCTTCTTTTTTGTTCTTTAGGAATCTCATCAATTGTGTTGCAGCATCTCCATATTTGACTTCACTCTCTTCTTCTTCTTTTGGTTTTGATTCACTCACTTTGACTTCTCTTTCTTCCTTTTTTGTTCTCAATTCTTCTCCTTGATGATTTTAATACTCTATTTGTGATTGTCCTTCCACCTCTTATTGCCCATTTTGTTTAGTTCTCATTTGCTAACTTTCAATGATTTTCTCTAAGCCTTCCTTTTTCTTAGTTCTATCCCAAAGACTATTAAAACTATTTTGGTAACAAATGGCATAGTCAAGGTACAATGACCCAATTCAACCAATCTTCTCTTCCCTTCATAAACTAAACACATTGGTATGCAACATACAATTTAAAACAATGATACACTATGACTTAGATGGATATCAATAACCCAAACAATATCAAAACTAGATTTCAAAGTCATAGGGTAATATGCCTACTCATTCTCATTACTAAGAAAATGGTTTACACATACATAAATAGAAATGAGCCTTTATGTGCAACTTTGGTTCTCAATCCACTCTCTACAACACCAAATCAATATCTCTTGGCACTGGAGAACTCGAATGGAATGGAAACATTCAAATTTATTCATTTTGCTAGCTCACTATATAGCCTCTTTGAACTATTTATCTTCCTCCTACAACCCTTCATGTCTAATATAGTTATTGAGATTCCTACGGAACTTTTTAGATCCATCTTTTTATGTTTTATTCTCCACTCAAATCTTTCACATTCCTTTATTATGATTTATTTGTCATGTGCACTCGTTACACTCACCATGTTCACTTTCAATCACATTATTGTTTCACTTTAGATGACACTAAGCACATTGGTCCACAACGCACAAATTAAAACAATGATGTTCTATGGGTTAGATGGATACCAATCACCAAATAACATAAAAACTAGATTACAAAGTCATAGGGTAATACATCTACTCATTCTCTTTACTTAGAAAATGGTATACACATACATAAATAGAAATGAGCCTTCACATGCTACTTTGGCTCTTGATTGACTCTCCACAACACTGAACCAATATCTCTTGGCACTAGATAACATGAATGGAATGCAAACATTCCAATTTATTCATTTTGTCGGTCCTCCGTCTAGCAAGTTTGAACTCTTTATCTTTCTATTACAATAATTCATATCCAATCTAGATCTTGAGCTTCCTTGCAACTTTTTAGATCCATTTTATTCATTTTACTCTCCACCACAACCTTTCACTTTCCTTTATCATGCTTTCTTTTTCATGCACACTTGTTACACTCAACATTTTGCATGCTCTTGTTCTTTGCTTGTTGTGCTCTTTCCATCTCTATGTATGAATTATGTGCGACAATATTTTCGTATTTTTCCCATGTTCCAACTCATTTGGCACACTATCTTTTTTGTTGACTTGTAACCTAATTGGATGCCTCCCTCGGCCATGGAGGCACTCCATTCAAAATTTCTTCTTCAATAACCAATTGCTTCACCTTTTGCAAGGTTGATTTATCCCCTAGAAGAAAGATATTCCTAAATTAATATGAAAATATAAAACAACAATGGAATAAATGATGCATAAACAAAACTCATTCATTACCAATTAAATTCAAGGAAACAAAACATAAAACATTATACATAAGATAATTGTGAATACTTATCTATAATCTAATGAAGTCCATGAAATCGGTTGTTGAGGAGTGATTCACTACCCAATCATAGGAATCATCCATGGATTCCACCCTGAAGTTCGACCATGATATCACTAGGGAAAAGGAAGCTCCTACAAGGACTTAATATCACTCAAATCGACCCATTAATCTCATGATACAGCCATTTTGTTCACTACAAAGTGTTATAGGCCCTCATACAACCATCAATCAACAAGGGAACTCTCATTCACTACCCTAAAAAACATAAGGAAGATCTTCACTTTCTCTACTCAACAATGCCTTAGGGATCCTCTTCCCCTACAATCCTCTTCGACGTAGACAAAAAGAGTCCAACATTGTTGATTGCATTTTGTGAATAATTTGGAAGAAAAAACACTTGGCGCTAAAATTGTGTATGAACATCAATAATGATGTTATAGGTTTAATAGTGTTTGTGTCAATTGTTGTGCACATTATATCCATGGTTTCTCCATCAAAACCATTCCATTTTCTCTCATATTTTCAATACTAATTCCCCAAATTCCATAGTCTCTTCCCAACCATAAGTACATTTTCAAGCGTAACAACCATAACAACCATAACAACCATGGGGTTCACACATATTTCTCATAAACCAAGAGAAGATAATACCCATAACATGGGAGAGGAATGTTGATTGAAGATTGGAAGAATGAACCAATGACAGGGAAAAATAGAACTTTTCTTTGCATGTGGCCTACTCTCTTCCTGAATCCCAAGGTCCAAGGATGTGATAACTTGTACTTGGACATGTGACAACTCAATGATTGATGTAATTAATTTTAAGAAAGCATGGGAAAAAAGGGAAGTATTCCCAAAATGATAAGTGTCAAGGTCAAATCACCCATGGACCCCCTTTCCACTTCCCCTCTTGTTGTATCATATCCCCCTCATCCTTAAGCAACCTTTTTCATGGATATTGTATTATTATGTATTTCCTTTATACATGATCTTACAAAATCACAAGCACACCATGGAAAACATAACAACCACACTATAATCCTAGCCCATTATTGGGACTCATAAGCATTCTCTAGTTGAACCTTGTCCTTGGGCTCTGCACTGCGAATGCTTACAATGCATTTCACATTTTTACAACTCATTATAACTCAATCTACATGACTTGACACCCATTACACAAATCTCATTATACAAAAAATACATGGTATAACATATTGTATTTCAATGGCCAAATCCGATGAATTAAATTTCCCTCCCCCCTTGAAATAACACCGTCCTTGGTGAACCTTTCTTCCCAATAATGAGGGTTTGTCTTCCTTCTTTAGCCACATATGCAATGATATCATCTCCATTGCAAACTTGCCTTTACTGGCTATCTTGGACAACAATGTACAAAAATTCCTATCATTTCCTTGAGATGCTTCCAAGTCCTTATCATTTTAGCATATATACCTGTAACAATCATCAAATAAAATCATGCACGTAATAACCATTTCTATGTAAAAATGATTCCATCCACACAAATATCTAAATTCATAACTGAAGCACATATATTCACAAAACAAGATACATATTCATTTTCAACCGAATATTTATTTTGTGATGTGTGTATGTTCACTTCAAATGGCTTTCATAGATGAGATTCATCGTATTATCTTCTTTGACACACTAAAAATATATCACCTCTTGATCCAAGCCAACATTTATCATGAATCTCACACCATAATTACGACATTTATTGAAACAAATGGCATTTAGACTTGATATATATTTGAATGTCAAAGCTTTATGTATTTTTTTTTTTTTTATAATTTCAATATATATTTGAATGTCAAAGCTTTATGTATTTTTTTTTTTTTTATAATTTCAACAGTAATCATTGCTCTTGATTTTATGTGGACGTAAATAATGTGAACATATGAGTGAAGTAGGAAGTGAAATGGCACACTAATGGGCATCCCACCATCACTGAAGCTAATTCTATTGTTCAAAAATCATGTGCACCAAAAATGCATTTTTGTGAATAGGTTACCCATTTCATAAATGGTGTTCAACTCTGGGTTTTGAAATATAGTTGTGCATGTTGATCATATATAACTCTAGATTAATTATGAACATAATAACCATTCAAAGGACTATGTTGATTTTCACTTGAGCTCACCAAATATTTTTGAACACTGAAAAGATTTATTAACAATGATGATATACATGTTATGGAAAAATTTCAAAGAATACTTTTATTTCCTGGAATTCAGATCCCTTTGAGTGAAGAGATGTTTTAAACTTTGAT
>CBVK0100410488.1:0-12461 GCA_900067695.1 Picea abies | reverse complement strand
AGATCGGTCTCGGCATTCCTGCTGAACCGCTCTTCCGATCTCACCAGTCACCCCTAGATTCTTTAAGAACTCATAATATTGTGTGACAAAGGTGGCTGCATTCTGTGGTTCTGGTCTTATCCATAGAAGGTGGTTGTCTTCATTGTGTTTAGCAGCCATGAATTCATCTTGCCAAATGATTTGATTGTGGAGAAAGGAGGTGAACGCTCGAATCTGGATGTCCCCGACAAGGGGATTAAGGTTCAGCTACCTGTTCTCGGGAATGGCCTCGTTATGAAAGTATGCCTCACAGAGGAGGTGTTGATCCATAATAGAGGCTGCTGCAAATTTTTTGACAAAATCTGCTAGGTGTAGTACTACATGGGGTTTACCTTCTGCAATTGATTTGATCTGAAACCAGGTAAGTCTCTCCATAAGGAACAAGGAGCAGTTGCAAGATGGCTTTCTTGTGGCCAATAGATTTTGTGCCAAATCAAATACCAGAGCCAATCTGCCTTTCAATTCTTTGTTTTTCTTCTTAAGGGCATGAGCTTCCTGGCGTGTCTACTCTAACGCTTCCCAATTTGAGTAGGTATGATTTATCCAGATTTGTCTGTGCACTTGCAGGCTTTTGGCCTGTGTTGCAGCATACTCTTTCTTCCATTTTTGTATTGTTGCCTGCTCATCCCATAGCTGAGTTTGTGTTTCAGCGTTGCAAGTAGTGGGGTGAGGTAAGGTCTGAGTAAATTGTTCCACCAAAGTGTGGATATTGATCTTGCTGGGAGGTGCAAATTCCTCCATAGGCATTGTCTGTACAACTTTGTTGACAAAAGCAGGGGCTTCATTTGTTGCAATGCAGAGCTCAGTCTTGATCTTGGGAGGTCCTGCTGGTTCTTTTGTTTCAGCTGTAGCTGGTTCTTGTGTGTCAGCGACAGCTGGTTCTTGTGTGACAGCAGGTTCTTCCTGTTTGACTACAAAAGTTGAAGGATTAGGAGGGGCTCCTGACACTGGGACTTGAATTATCTTATACCCTACTTGATAGTAAATATCGCCACATTGGCAGCACATATATTCTTTACACAAGCTCTTTGTAGTCCGCTCTGACAAGGTTGTTGTACGAGCTATGGTGTACAAATTTAGTTCCTTCTTGTATGCTTCCTTTGCCCTGGCTAGTTCTTGCTTATATGCTTCCAATTGGGACTTTAAAAACTTTTTTTCTTCCAAGACAGCGGCCATTGTTGGTTCTAGTTGAGGGATGACTGGTTCTTGTGTGGCAGTCATAGCCTCATTAGCTGGTTCTTGTGGAGCAGCTACAGGAATGGAAGCTGATTCTTGTGTTTCAGCTATGGAATGTAAGGAGAGTAGTGTTGCAGCACCCTAGACCTCTTATTCCTATATCTCAATGTCAATGTCAGCGGTTGGTTCTTGTGTTTCAGCCGTAGCTAGTTCTTGTGTGGAAGTTATGGCTGGTTCTTGTGTTTCAGCCACTGAATGAGTAGTTGGTTCTTGTGTTTCAGCTATGGAACAGGTAGCTGGTTCTTGTGTTTCAACTACGGAACAGGTAGCTGGTTCTTGTGTTTCAACTATGGAATGAGTAGTTGGTTCTTGTGTTTCAGCTAGAGAATGGGTAGCTGGTTCTTGTGTTTCAACTACTTTATTTGAGATAGATGATGTCGCAACACCCTGGGCATCTGGTTCTTGTGTTTCAGTGCCCATGGGTGGAATAAGAAAAGATCCTGGAGTTTGGGAGGTTGGAGGTGTACGAGGTATTAATCGGATGGGTTGGGGGTCAAGGGTAGTGGCAATAATGGGTGGCCTTGTTGAGGCCCTTGTTCTCTTTTTTCGTAAGAAGGGCGGAAAGAGGGGAATTTGTTTTCATTTTCGTGAGGGTCTTTCCTTAATGATGGGGTAGGGGGAATTATCGGGCTAAGATTCATTACTAAGAATATGAAGGGTGGGAGTGGATGATTCTGGTAAGGTATGAGGCAGGCTTGGTATGGTAGGGGAATTGATTGAACTGATTGGCTCTGTGGGCGGGTTATTGGGTACTTCTGTGGAGTCTGGGGGGTTTTGCGGTTGTTTCTCCTGGGGGTTTATAGGTGGGTTGTTTAGTGGGGGGTTTTGTTGAGAAAAACCCCTTTGGATGAGCCGTTGGACAAGGTGGTGATGGGTGAGTGAAAGGGTGGGATATTTAGCCTTTCTGCAGTAGTGTGCCATGTTTTTCAGACACCCCAGCAAATAATAAGGAATATTTACTCATCTATTATGTCGTAAATGAGATAACAGAAGAAATTCATGCTGATAAACTACCTAGTATCGGCCCTCACAGGTTAAGTAATGTTTGATGAATCTTTCAACTTCCGACCATGGGGGTGGAAATGAGCTGAGCTGAACACCCCTGCCTTTAAATTCAATTCGTTCTTCTGGTAGGAAGAAGTTCTGCTGAGCATTCCAAATGATATGTTTACAGCTGAACATGCGAATGTCGTCGATAGGGAGGCCTAAGACCTGTGCTATATCTTCTTCTGTTACTGAAATTCAGACCCCTTGGATGACATAATGGTCTTCCTGAAGGTTTTGGGCGAACTGCAGAACATGTTGTTCATTATACCCTTTGAGTCTCTGAAAGTAACTGAGCCATCCTACCTGCTGAAAGATTTGATAAGCTACTGGATAATGTTCTAATAGCGCTGTGGTGGCGGGCTCGTTCTGTATGACAGAACCTCCCATAGCTACCAACTCGGTAGGATACAACGTCAAAGAGTTTGAGTATCAGCTTCTGTGAAGAGTGAGTTTTCTGAGCGACGTTATGCAAAATGGCAATCAAATGTGTGAAAGGGTGGTGAAATAGGGGTGGCGATGGTGAATTCGTGAGAAATGATGGTATAGAAGGTTTGATGTGTCCTCCCCTCCCGTCAAGTCCGGCTAATAAATGATTGCACTTGAGTGGTCATAATGATTTAGAATCTTCTCATTAACTATAGCCTAACTGAATTACCTAAAATTTACATACCTCGCCTTACCTTTTGATTCATTCTACAAACAAAATATCATGCCTGTCGATGGTAGTCCTGCAGGAGACTTTTGATCTAATAGATGAATTATGTCGAGGGTTTGTTGACTAGAAGGACGAACTATGGTATGAGAGCATGAAAGCTTGCTGACAGATGATGTTGGAAAATTGGTGTTTCAGTAACCGAGAAGAACGAGTGAAACAATTTCTGGACGGTGTTGTTTCGGTGATGAGAAAATGTGAAGAACTGCTGAACAATGGTGTTTCAACAACAAGAAAAACGGGGTGAAACAATTGCTGGACAGTGTTGTTTCGTCGATGAAGAAAGTGAGGAATTGTCAGACTGTAGTGTTTTGGCAATAGGGAAAACAAAAAGTGTTGAACAGTGGTGTTTCAGCATCGGAAGAAAGTCAAAAGTGCTAAATAGTGGTGTTTCAGCATCGGGAAAAATGATGAAGAGTTGCTGACAATGGTGTTTCAACAACAGAAAGAAAAGGCAAAACAATTGTTGGACGGTGTTGTTTCGTCGATGAAGAATGGTGAGGAAATGGGGAAAAGTGGTAAAAGGTTGTTGAACAGTGATGGGGGGAATAGGTGTGGGGTTGGTGGTAGCGGTGTTTCGGCAATAGAGGAAGGTCAAGAGTGGTAAACAGTGGTGTTTCAGTAATGAAGAAAGTCAAAAGTGTTGAACATTGGTGTTTCAGCATCGTAGGAAAGTCAAAAGTGCTGAACAGTGGTGTTTCAACATCAGAGGAAGCTTGTCTCTTTGAAGTAGGATCGTCCTTCCTGGTGGCCTGTGCTTCGATCGGGAATCTGCAAAAATCGACTGTAACATGTTATTTCTTGATAGGGATTATTAGTAAATAAAATATAATCTAATCTAATACTAAAGAAAGTAGTCTTAAAAGAATTAATTTCAATTATGGGTAGAAACCCCCTCAACGAAGAGGAAATGGGTGTCTGCCATGCATGTGGCCTTAAAATCTTCTTTGGAAATAGGGCGCTGGTACAGACGAAGCCGATGACCATGTAACGGATTTTTATAGTCATCGATTTTGAGGAGCCTTACTGTTCCATTGGGGAAAATAGTATCTACTTCGTAAGGTCCAAGCCATCTTGTACGCAGTTTCCCTTGAAATTCTTTGAATCGGGAATCATATAGTAGGGCCCAATTACCTTTTTGGAACTGCTTGTTCTTGATATTTTTGTCATGCCATCTTGATCTTTACTGTTGAATTATGGTTGTCTACTGAATGGCATCTAGTATTTTTTCTTCCAATTCATTAAGATGCTTCAACCTGGTTGTCTGTGCATCGGTTAAATCAAGGTTGACAGCTAAGGAAGTCCTTAAGGTTTTTATTTCAAATTCCATAGGAAATACAACACTCTTTCCATAAACTAATTCATAGGGAGAGAATCCTGTAGTATTTCTCCAAGTAGTTTTGTAGGTCCATAGTGCTTCTGGGAGCCTGTAGGACCAATCCTTTCTATTTTCCTTCACTGTTTTTGTGAGAATGGATTCTATTACTTTGTTTGTGATTTCCACCTGTCCATTGGCTTGAGGGTGGTATGTTGTAGTCATTCTATGTTGGATATGATATTCTTGAAGGGTGGCTTTGAAATCATGAGAAGTGAAAGGAGGTCCTCCATCTGTAACTAGTTCTCTTGGCACTCCAGATCTGATGAAGATGTCTTTAAATAAGAAATTTAAAACTGCTTCTTCGGTTGCTCTATGGAGTGCTTTGTCTTCCACCCATTTAGTCATGTAGTCTGTGTAGACCACTATGTAAACTTTTTGATTGGATGGAGGGTTGATGGGTCCTATAAAGTCTAAGGCCCATCTTTCAAATGGTTCAAGTACTATCTGGGAGTTTAATGGCATTTCATCTCTATGATTAGGTTGGCCTACTCTTTGGTATCTATCACAGGCCCGGACATACTTCTTTGCATCTTTGAAGAGTGAGGGCCAATAGTACCCCATCCTGAGAATTTTATGAGTTGTTCTCTTATCAACAAAATGCCCTCCACAAGGGCCATCATGACAAGCTTTTAGTAGATCATACACCTCGTCTTATCTAATACACCTTCGGATTTCTTGATCATCTCCTGTATGGAAAAGGCACCCACTTATCCAACTATACCGAGCACTTTGATGAATGATACTTTTTTTCTCTCGGTGGGATAGGTGTGGTGGTAACTTCCCTGCAACCAAGTAGTTAGCAATATCTGCATACCAAGGTGAGTGAGAAAAAACTGCAAATAGATATTCATCAGGAAAGGAATCATCTACTGGGGTATCATCATCAGCTGTCAATCGAGAAAGGAAATCAGAAACTACATTTTCTTTTCCTCGTCTGTCTACAATTGTAATATCAAATTCTTGCAATAATAGTAGCCATCTGGTGACTCTAGCATTTGTGATAGGTTTGTTCATTAAGTATTTGATAGCTGAGTGATCAGTATGGACAAAAGTAGAATAGCCAGTAATGTAATGTCTAAATTTATTAATTGCATATATAACTGCTAAGAATTCCTTCTCGGTGACTGTATAATTGAGTTCAGCAGGGGTCATATTCTTGCTAATGAAATATATAGCATAAGGGAGATGATTTTCTTCCTCTCCCAAGACAACTCCTATTGCAGTATCTGAAGCATCGAAGGATATGTGAAAGGGAAGTGTCCAATCAGGTCCTCTAAGGATAGGAGTTGTAGATAACTGATGTTTAAGTGTATTAAATGCTTCCTGATAAGAATTAATCCATTTGAATTTAGCATTTTTCATCAGTAACACAAACAGGGGAGAAGCTATTTTGGGAAAATTCTTGATAAATCTTCTATAGTATCCGGCATGTCCTAAAAAACTTCTTACCTCTGTTTGGGTTTTGGGAGTAGGAAGATCCTTAATGACTTGTATTTTGGATGGGTCTACCTGAATTCCTTGAGATGAGATAAAATGTCCAAGCACTATTCCATCACTCATCATCATATGACATTTTTCTGTACTTAAGGAGAGTTGGGCTTGTATGCATCATTTAAGTACTTTCTCAAGGTTTTGCAGTGCTTCCTGAAAAGAAACACCATAAGGAGTAAAGTCATCCATAAAAATTTCCATAGAGTCATTAAGTATATCAGAAAAGATTCCTAAAACTGCTCTTTGGAAGGTTGTTGGTGCATTACATAATCCAAATGGAAGGACTCTATAAGAAAAGGGTCCCCAAGGGATAGTAAAGGTGGTTTTATCTTGATCTTGAGGTGCAATTTTGATCTGGTTATACCCACTGAAACCATCTAAAAATGAGAAAAATTTCTTCCCTGCCAAATTATCTAACACTTGATCAATGAATGGTAATGGAAAGTGATCTTTTTGAGTAGCTTTATTTAAAGCTCTATAATCCACACATACTCTCTATTTGTCGTTTTTCTTAGGAACTATTACCAACGGGGAAACCCATTCACTGTCTGATATAGGATAAATAAACCCTGCATTGAGCAATTTTTGAAGTTCTTCTTTGAGGATTTCTCTTAAATTAGGGTTCATTCGTCGTTGAGGTTGGCAGATCGGTCGACAATCTTCCTTAATATATATTCGATGAGTACATAATTCAGGAGAGATTCCTTTCATATCTGTGTAATCCCATGCGAATTCTTCTTTATTTTCCTGAAGTAACTTCATTAATTGTTGTGTTTCAGCCTCTGTCAAATTAGGGTTTATGTTCAGTGTTTTGCCAGGTTCAATTTCCACTGGTATGCTTTTAGAGGAGATGGTGTTAGATGTTTGAGGTGGGCTTTCCGAGTTGAGTTTTTCTTGATTATCAGACTCCAATAGTGCAGTTAATTGATTATGCATTTCTGGGGTCACAGAGGAGGGTTCGCAAATAAAATTATTAATCACTTCATCCTCGGTGGAGTCTTTCAAGATTAGATCTTGTCTGATAGTCAAAAGGGGTTGAGTAGGTTGATCATCAAAATCTACCCATACAAAATTATCATTATTAATCAGGGGTGTAGCATGAGGGTAGAGGGTAAGCTGTTTAGTTTCATAACCATTTGAAATTGTCATTGAGCCTGATCTACAACTGATAAAAGCATCTGCTGTGGCTGACCAAGGTCTACCCAAAATTAGAGGGTGGCCCCCCAACTTTGTTTTGGGTTGTAATACCGTAAATTCAACTGGATAATTCCAGGATTCCACAGAGATACTGAGGTATTCAATGAATCCTTCTGGTTTAATTATGGATCGATCAGCCAATTCTAGGATAGTTGGGGTGTCTCTGACTTTATTTTGCAATTGTAACAGTTGTAAGGTTTCCAGAGTCATGATATTGATAGTGGCACCTGGGTCTACCAAGACTCGAGGGATTATCGTTTTTCCAACTTGTACTGTAACGGTAGGGTGGCCGGGATCACCATATTTAACTGGGGGAGTTTTACCTGTCATTAGTGCAGATAAGTCTCCCATAACATGGACTGTAAGGGGATCCTGAGTTTTCCTACCATGCTTTTTAACACAAATATCTCGCATTGTCCTGGCATAGATTGGTACGTCTCGGAGTGCTTGAAGTAGAGGAATTTTGACATATAAATTTTGTAATTCCCCTAGAAGATTGAAGTCTGGTGGTTCAGGCATTTTAGTCAAGGCTAAACGATCAAGAAATGGTGGTTTTGCTGTTTCAGCAGCATTGTTAGAGGATGATTGTACCTCTTTAGGTACATCATGCTCTTTTGTTTCCTCTTTATCAGAAGAGGTAACATCAGCTATGGTGGGTTCCACTATTCTCCCAGATCATAGATGAATATCGTTGCATTGTGCAGGGAGAAGAGAAAGTGTAGGCTGGTTATAAATATCAATGCACTGCACAACTTTATTATTTGGGTTAGGGTTAGGTTGTACAGGTAGCTGGGGTCTCATCGTTTGATTGTTTGGGGGAGTACCTGCTGGTAAGGAGAGTGGTTGTAGGAATTGCGATTGAGGTAATTGATTTTGGAAGGGGGTTGTTTTCCTCTCCAATTTTGATTCCATTGGTTCTGATATGGTTGTTATTGCTGTGGAGGCCAAGGGGTCCACATTGATGAATCAACAAAGGGTGGGTTAGTTTGTTGCATGGGTGGGTAAGCTTGTTGCATGGGTGGGTAATTCATTTGATTAGTGTATTGCATTTGATTATAGGGGGGGTAGCTCATTTGATTGAAAGAAGAATAATTATTCCAATGATTAGAAGATGCAAATGGCATGTTAGGATTCATACCTTGTCCCCGCGGTTGCCATTGCCTCCTCTGTGTCAACAGATAGACAGCTTCAGCTTCTTCGTCTGTTGGTTGTAATGCTGCCTTTATCCCTGGTAAAGATGGACAATGTTGGGTATCATGATATTTATCATAGATGGTGCAGATTGGCTTTTTGTCCAATGGACATTCTCTTCATGGGTGCTTATCTCTGCATTGAGAACAAAATATGGACAAGGCTGCTTCTGCTTCTGCTTGCTTTTTCTTAATCTGTAGGGTGTCAATTTGTGAGGCAAAAGAGCTTAACATTTCAGTTTTAAAACCTTCAAGTAAATTACCTATCTCGGCTCTTGTTGCTCCCCCACTGGCTGATTTTTGGACTCTTAAAAATGTGGTGTCCCTGCTGTTTGATTTATTTCTTGAAGCTCCTCTTGAACATCTTTTGCATAAATTAACAATTTCATCGTATGATTCCTTGAATATGTCCCCTTTTCCAAGCATATTCATCATATCTAGACAATCATCTCTTACTCCTTTTTAATAATATAGTTTTAAGAATGTCTTTACTTACATTGGGGTGACTGGATCTTTATAGATTGTATTGTAGCCTTTCTACAAAGTCCTCCAGATTCTCGTCCTCTTTCTGTATCATCTTAAATAGATCCTCCCTCTTTTCTCTTGTTCGGCAGTAGTCCTGGTATTTGTTCAGGAATTTCTGTTTCATTTGGTCCCATGTTGTGATTACATGGCCTCCAAGACTCATAAACCATCTTAGTGCATTCCCTTTTAGTGTTGTTGGAAATAACTTTAGTTTTTGAGCATTAGAAACGTAATCATAACTTCTGCATAATATATCAAACTCAAATAGAAATTCATCAGGATCTTCTGAAGATAAACCATGAAAATTAGGTAGTGCTGAGAGTGGAATGCTTTTCATGGGGGCTACTCCTCTAGGAAGATCGCCAATAGGAAATCCTAATGTAGAAAAAGAGTTTTCATCATTTAACTCTCCTTCATGACCTGCCTGCTCTTCGTGATGCAATTCTTCATTGTACTCATCCATGTTTTCTTCTGTCTATTCCCCTGCTGCACTTGCTCTGTCCTCGATGTCTTCTGCTGGCTTCTGGACTGTCTCAGGACTCCAGACTTATTTCCCTATTTCAAAGCTTGCTTGAAATGAAGGCTGGGACTTTTGCTTCTGAAGGTTTGGTCGTTGAGCAGCAGATTTAGACTTTGATATGATCTCTTCGATGTAAGTCTTTCTTCCTCCTTTTCATTTTCCTTTGCCACCTGTAGGGTTAGTATCTTTGGGGTTTCTGTGTCCTTTCATGCAATCTTTGTATCTGAAAAATCATAAGTGCTTTTGAAATCTATAATTACCTTCCCCAGCAACGGCGCCAAAATGTTGGTCACTATAATTGCTTGATTAACTCAAACAATTAAGTGCTACATAAATTGTCAACCCAGGGAAGTCTGTTTATTTCAAAGGTAACCATGCACTATATATGCTCAATTCCAAAAGCAACTCATAGTTGTAGTAAATGAAACTTTATTAATCACACTTGCCTTGAATCAACTGAAGCTCTGACTTGAATTACAGGAAAGCAATCTACCTATTGCAGGGCTTAAAGAGATGATTAATCGAAAGAATCATGGATTACATTCAAATAACAACTGCAACAGGAAAGAACAACTATTCTGTAACCAGAGAACAGGACCCTATTCCCAAGCAGGAACTCCAGTACCTTGTTTCTGATTAACACACCTTCATGAAAGCATTAATGTATAGAAGGCTAACTCTATCTAACAAAGGACAAGACCCTTAATTCCTTCCATTAAGCAGTAACCTTTAGTACCAGCCTCTGATTAACACACTCAAGGAAATGATTGAAAGCTGACTATTCTAACAGAGAACAGGACCTTCTAATTCCTTCCCTGAAGCAGGAACCTTTAACCCAGTCTATGATTAGCACACTTACAAAAGTAACTGAAAGCTGACTACTTAACAGAGAACAGGACCTTCTAATCCCTTCCTTTAAGAAGGAACATTTAACCCAGTATCTGATTAGCACACTTGTGAAAATGACTGAAAGTTGACTACTCTATCAGAGGACAGAACCTTCTAATTCCTTCCTTTAAGCAGGAACCCTTAGCCCAGTCTCTGATTAGCACACTTGTGAAAATGACTGAAAGCTAACTACTCTAACATAGGACAGGACCTTGTAATTCCTTCCTTTAAGAAGGAACCTTTAACCCAGTCTCTGATTAACACACTTATACATCCATCACACAAGATTGCTAATTAGAATGATTATGAACTTCGTGAAAGTAATGCAACATTCAATAAAACAAAGTTCTTAACAAGACAGAGTTTGCCAGTGTTTCAGCAAAGCATAATTCATAAAAAGTAGTGTTCAGCAAGACAAAAGTTAATCAAGGCATAAACAGAAATTACATTAACACACTCTAAAACTAATGGGTGAATCTTGTGAAGAAGGTGGGCCCTCCCTTCTCACAAGATTCCCCTGAGACGAAAAATCTAGAGAAGGATACTCAAAACAGTATTCTATTCATCTATCAATGTATCATATTACAATCTGAAAATGAAGTACGTCTCTCTCCCTGAAGCTTTCTTAATACATCAAAACTTGGATTCCTTCGAATGGTGATTTACTCTTATTTAAAGAGGAAATCCCTTCGATACAATTGATCAAAAATTACAGATGTATATCTGAGTCCTATTCTTAGTTAGATCGACTTTCTAAACCAGAATAGGATGTCCTAGTCTCACGCAACAAAATGCTATTACAAGTGTTGAATGAGGTGTTGTTGTAACAGTTCTTTCTCGTTGCTGCTAATGTTGTTTCAGCACCGCAAATCATGAGTTGTTTCAGCCATGGGATTTGTGCTCTTGACTGTTTCAGCATTCTCATGTAGGAGGCTCATGGTGCAACTTTGTAGAGTTGTTGTTGACCACTGACTGTGTAACGGCTTCCTTTTTGTTTCAGCATCATTGGTCCTGGGCTTTGTAACGGCTTCCTCTGTGTTTCAGCATTGTGGCCATGAACTGTGTAATAGCTTCCTCAGCATCGTCGATCTTCTGTGTTTCATCATCTGCGACCCTGGACTGTGTAATAGTTCTTTGTTTCAGCATCTGCGACCCTGGACTGTGTAACAGCTTCTGTGTTTCAGCATCTGCGACCTTGGACTGTGTAACAGCTTCTGTGAATTGTTGTTTCAGCAACATGCCTCAAATGCTAATCTGTAGTTTGAACTGTTTCAGCACTTATACATTTCTAATCAATGGTTAAGTACGAGAGTGATGTAAAATATTATGCAAAACAGATTAAATGTATAGTAATGAGAAGGGACATTGTATACCTTTGGGATGATTAGATAGAGTGATAATATAAGTCTAAATGTGGGTGATCAAGAGTGTAATAGTGGCAAAAAGTATGGGCAAAAAGGTACATTGTGTGGTCCTAACAATATCTATATGCTTAGATGTATCATGAAACATGGGATTAATTGAGAGTTTAATGCAACTCTGATTATCACAATAAATCACTATCAGATCTAAATGAGAACCAAACAAACCAACCAAGATCTTTCTCATCCAGATAGCCTCACATGCAACTTGACTCGCTGCCATGTATTCCTCTTCTGCTGAACTGAGTGCCACAAATCCTTGTTTCCTGCTGTACCAAGAAACAACTGTAGATATGATACTAAAGATCCCCCCTGATGTGCTCTTTCTGTCCGTTGGGTTTCCTGCCCAATCTACATCCGTGAAGCCATGCAACTTCACCTCATCCGTTTGTCTGTACCATAAGCCATACTCATATGTTCCCCTCATGTATCTCAGGATATGCTTACCCACCTTCCAAAAGATATTGGTAGGATTAACCGTCGCTTGACTCAGTTGGTTAACCAAATAGAAAATGTACGGTCTCATGTTCACTAGATACATTAGCGAACCCACTAACTGTCGATAGATAGTAGCATCCACTACCTCTCTAGAAGTAGTATCCTCTTTCCTCTAGTTTCCTGGAAGAGGAGTATCCATGGGTTTTCAACCCTCCATGTGAAACTTACCTAGTATCTCCCTTGCATACTTTCCTTGAGACACAAAAATTTCACCATCTCGCTGCCATATTTTCACTCTAAGGAAATAATGAAGAAGGCCCAAATCCTTCATCTTGAACTCTTTTGCAAGGTCCTCCTTTCATGAGTGTATCAGTTGCTC
>CBVK0100410487.1:0-12461 GCA_900067695.1 Picea abies | reverse complement strand
CACGGGTAAGTCGGGGGGATTTGAACTTGAAACCTCATCGTACATAACACGCTATATCACGGCACTTGCCAATTGAGCTGCCCCCCGGGGGCTAATTTTATTGTGTAAATTTGAATGTATATATCTAATGTACATTTGCTTAAGTTTTATATTCCATTGTATTTGAAATTATATATTGTATATTTGTTTATTTGAAAATGTGTATATGTATGAATGGTTTTGTCAATGTTTGACTATGTATATTGATTTGAAGTTGTACATGAATTTGTAATGCTTGTGTTTGTTGTGTTGATTTGTAGATTGATTTGAAATTGTACATGAAATTTTAATGCTTGTGTTTATTTTGTTGATTTGTATTTATGTGAATCTAAATGTGTATATTTAATGTAGGTTTGCTTAAGCTTTATATTCCATTGTATTTGGATTTGTATATTGTATGTTTGTTATTTGAAATTGTGTGTGCATGTGTATGAATGGTTTTTATCAATGTTTGCTTATGGGTAAAATCATGAAGATGGGTAACACTTTCATGACAATCAGGTCTCAAAAATTCCTAGCGGCAATTTTTCGGCTGAAAAAATCTTGCTAGGATTTTTTTCGGCCGAAAATTTTCACGTTAAATTGAATGATGCCCTGACGGCGCCCTCAAAATTCGTGTACAATGTTTTTTGGATGAATTATTTTCCTTTGGTAAGAATATTTCGGCCGAAACGTTTATTTTTAACAGATTCCATTAAAATATAAGTTTTAGCCGAAAGATTATTTCAGCTGAAAACATGATATTGGGACTGAAAACAAAAACCAGAGAATTACCCCAAGCTTACCTGAACTTCGGAGGTTGCAGAATCCTGCAAATATTAAGTATTTGGTTTCGAAAATGATACCATCATTTCCAAAACTGAATCTACTTTCAATTCCTATAATTTGTTTTCATTTTATTTATTTTTGTCTAATTTTATTTAATTTAAAAAAAAATCACTGCATAATATTTTTAGCAGACATTATGATTCGGTGAAATGAAATATCAGTATCTCTAAAAATATACAGTGAAAAATTTAGAAAAAATATATTCACAATCCTTAAACTATTCTCTTCAAAAGGGTATATTTAGATTTTAGTTTTAAGTAAAAATTAAGATAGATACAAGGTGTAGAAAAACATGTGTTTAAAATCTGCAACGTTTTCAGCTTGGTCAACTTCAAAAAATTCCATAAATTATAATATTCATCCGTTAAATTCAAAATTATAGTCATAATAAAATGGAGTCTTTGTGGATTGTTGCAGTATATTTTTTTTTCTTAAAAACATAAGTTTAATAATAGATTCCATGCAAAAAATGTTATCTTAGAGAATTGATAAACGATCAAGAAGACACAATCATTCCCATTCTTGGTTGAAGGGGGACTAGACATGTACTCTATAGAGCTAGACTCCCAAGGCCTATCCAGAGCAAGGAAATGGGTGTATAGTCCCTATTTCTTGATTTTAGGCTTGTAACTGATGCACATAGTGAAGGATGTGATGTACTTGTGAACATCTTGTTGAAGATTCGATCAATAAAAAATATTTTGCAATATTTCCCTTGTATTTTCTACACCAAAATGTCCCACTTACTTACCATAATGAGCCTCCCATATAAAATTTCCACGCTGTCTTGAAGGAACACAGAGATGGATTAGATGGAATAACGATATGTTCCTTTCATATTCTTTCCTTGGCATGCCATGTCGTTCCTTGCATTTCCTTTCCTTATCATTCCATGCCATTTCTTTGCATACCATGCCTTGCATTTCCATGCCATGATATTCCTTGCATTTCCTTTCCCTTCCCTACCATGCCATGCCATGCATTACCATTCCATGAATTGTGATTCCATTTCTTGCCTTGTCCAAACTTACAAGTTGTTAAATTGTCAAACATATGTAATAATAATTGAGAAAAACCATTGTCCCAAAGATCCTGCAATAATCACTTTTCCATGCAAAAAAAAATGACAGTGGAGGTGCCCCACTAGCTGAATATCTGTGCTTTGGATCCAATGCCGCTAATGATTCATCCATTTGAGTACTAGTTTGATTTTTATCATGAGTTGCAAATGGATTCCTTAAGGCATTTAGGGATGTGTTGGCAACTTGGCATGGAGACATAAAATCCAATCTAAGCATCATAACGGAGTTCTGTAAGATATTGTAAGTTTGTTTGGAAGATTCCTATGTGACAACGCTACCCACAATGACTCAACATAGTGTTCCTCAAAATCGACCTCTTCATAATTTTCACTATGCCTCATTGAGAAAAACCGTAGTTCTAGAGATCTTGAACAAACGATTTTCTGGATAACAAAATAAAAATAGAGGAGATAAACTGGATGAAACCCGGTGACCTGGATCCAATTCAATTAAGGGTTCATCCATCCCAGTCTCAGTTTGATTTTGATCACAAGTTGCATCTCTCCTTATCAATCCATTCATGGACATGCTCGAAATTTGGTATGGGGGAATAAAATCCAAACCGAGAAGCATAACAGAGTTTTGTAAGCTCCTGGATGTCTATTTCGCCAAGGCTCATGTGACCACACTACCCACAATCACCTAGCACAATGTTCTTGAAAATCGACCTCTTGCTAAAAAATTTCACTACGTCTCATTGAGAAAAACTCTAGTCTTGGAGATCCTCCAACAAACATTTTTCCAAAAAAAGGAATGACATTGGAGGGGCCCCACTAAATGAAATATAATACCCTAGATACAACGAAACCTACGGTTCATCCATCTGAGTCTCAGTTTCAGTTTTATCATGAGTTGCAACTCGCCTCCTCAAGCCATTGAAGGAGATATTGGAAATGTGGTCCATGGACATAAAATCTAAACTGAGCAGCATAACAAAGTTCCATAATCTCTCATACATATATTTGGTCAAGTCATGCACGATGATGCTACCCACAATAACCTAGAATGTTTTCTTGAAAATTCACATGTTGTTCATAATTTACACTATGCCTCATTGAGAAAAACTCTAGTACTGAAGATCCTCCAACAAACACTTTTCTAGGAAACACAATGATAGACGAGGAGCCCCACTACCTGAAACCCAATTCCTCTGATCCAATGTAATTGAATATTCATCCATCTGAGTCCATGTTTGATTTTTATTGTGAGTTGCAACTAGCCTCCTCAGGTCATTCAGGGACATGTTGGTAATTTGGTCCAGGGACATAAAATCCAAGCCGAGAAGCATAATAAGTTCCAAAAGATCTTGGACGTCTTTTTTCCAAGTCCCACGCAAGCACATTTCCCACAATCACCAGACACAACGTTCTTGAAAATTGACTTCTTTTTCAAAATTTGCACTATGCCTCATTAAGAAAAACCATAGTCTCAGAGATCCTGCAACAAACATTTTTTGTGGAAACAAAATAACATCAGAGGGGCCCCACTAGCCTCGAACAAAGATTTTTTCAAACCCTAATTCCAAAGATCCTCGAACAAATGTTTTTTCAAACAACAAAATGATAGTGAAGCCTCTCCACTAGGTGAAACCCAATGTCTCAAATCCAATGCAACAATTTTATTGAACAACCATTAACTTACTAGTAAAACGAGATATTTTTGGGGCACTTTGTTTTATGGAATAAATCTTAATATACAAAATAAAGAGCTTATGAGAAAAAGGAGAATATAAAAAAGTCATTATGAAAAAGTAGAATATCACCAAAAGTTGGACAAAGGAGAAACACAAATGAAACAAGTGCAAATGTAATTAATAAATGATATAACAAAATAATAAAATATTACTAAAGAAGACAAAATAACCAATATAGGACTTAAACGAGAGGACAAACTTTACTTTAAGAAAGGCAAAGTCCCTTTGAAATGGGAATGTTGGAAATTTTAGTTTAATATTAAATTTTTTAATGATCTCTGAAGTTTTTAATTATTGCATTTGTGCATGTCTTAGTTAAATTCCCGTGGTTGTGATTAGATGTTCATTTTTGCAAAACACATACAACGTTTCCTCTATGTGCTCGAAAGAAGTGTTTTCTAAACCTAAATAAAGAGATTTTGATTTATGAAACACAATTTTATTATCCACAACCATAAAAAAAACTAAATACAGAGATTTTGACTTGTAAAACATTTTAAAATAGTTTATGGAATTTTTAATTTGACAATATTTTTTTTAATGAATTGATATAAATTTCTAAAATTTATTTTAATCAATAAAATTGTTAATTTCTGTATTGTTTAATTTGATTATTAAATTTTAAAATAGGATTAATTTTAAACAATTAAATATACATAAAATATTAAAAAAATTATTAATTTATTTTTTAAGATGATTATCAAATTTGAAAAACATATATTTACACATTAATAAAAATACATATTATATTATAAGAATTAATTTTAAAAGAAATATATTTACACTATTTTTTTTAAATATAAGATTTATGGATATATAAATGAGAAAATAAACTATCAAGAAATAAATGAAAATAAAATATTTTAATACAAATTTAATTTCAAATATTGATCTTTTATGTAAATAATTTCGAAGTAAAATCATAAATGTTTTGAGTGTCATATTTTATATATATATATATATATTTTTTTTTTAAAATAAAAAGTGGAACCTCTTATATTATGACTTCAAAAACGGATTACAAGTGGCACGCAGGCACCAGTTGTCCTGCCTATGTAGGAAACCAGGACAGTTGTCCTGCCCATAGTAGCATTCACAGGAAAAGAGTTCGCTACACCACCCTGCCCATAGGAAACCAGGGTGTCCATTCAAAATTGAAAACAGTCTTACTGAGCTAATGCTTACAGTTCTAATGCTAACCATGCTAACAGCTACAGAGCTACTTCTCTGGTAAACGACTGCATAAAAAGATTTGGAAGACATGAAAGACAAAACAAAACCTAATTCCCGGAGTGTGCGTGAGCATCCTTCGCTTCTCCACTACTGGCTGGAATGGCGAATGGCTGAGAGCAGCTTGGGCATTGTTGCCGCGGAGTGGTTCTGGAGTAGGCCGTGTAGAGCATGTCCAGGTGCTGGCTGACACGGACTGCTCTGAAGAGTTGGTCATCAACCAGGTTTCGAATCTCGAAAATCAACTGCAAATGCTCTGGGTACAGGAGTGGTGGCGAGGGCGGTGTCTGCGGCTCGTTCTTTGTTTCCCTTTGTACCAGCACCTGCGTGTCTGTCTTCAATTCTATGGGACTATTCGGTGGCTCCTCCTCTACCACGCAGGTGTCGTGCTTGCCACTTTGCGTTGCACAAGGAATTGGACCTCCTATGAAGCGGGGCAGAGCTTCTGCTGCAACAAAACAAGTCGTGGGATCCCAATTGTCGGGTATAGTAAACATTTTTCTCTCCGAGAAGTCTGAAGGGAGTTCCAAGTCTGGGTCTTCTTCCATGAGAGTTCTGGGGGGCGAACCTGCTGCTATGTTCGCCTGACGCCGTCTCTTCCTAACCACTCTCACTGCTCGCTGAAAGTTCTTGTGCCTTTTTCTTCTAGAGTCTGTAGCGTGCTAGCCAGCTCCCCTACGGGGCTTCCCTCTTAGCCTCGGCATAGCAGGAGCAAGGAGCAAAGCCAGAACGCCAACAACACCGCAGCTACACCGCTGCACTACAAGCTTCGAACTCACTCGGCGATTTTCGTCAATGCTGCTGGAGGGACAAATTATAATGGCTACCATTAAAGCCAGGAGCTTAATGCTCTGGCTTCCCGTGTTGTGAAATCTCGTGCGAAGCCCAATCAGAGAACGAAGGCTGATGGAGGTAGTGCCATTCATAAATGGCTGTGTGTGTGGTGAGAGCCATTATAAATGGCCTCTCCCATGCCGCCTCCATGTGGTCCCTCTTGCCCGCATGTCACCCCATTCGGGGCGCAAAATCACAATACTATAACTATATATATGTATTAACAAAATTTTTGTTAATGAATACCATTTTTGTAAATTACAACGTATTAATTTTTTTTTCTAACTATTTCTAGTGAATAGTGAGCTTCTGAATTACAATGTTTATATTAGCAAATAGCACACTAATGATTTGTCATAATTATGAATGAAGTTTTCCAATCATATCTTTATTTAATACATAATTCAATTTAAATAAAATTATTATCCAATTTAATATATTTCATAATATTTTATTATTTTGATTAAATAAAATTAAAATAAAAACTATGAAAAAAATAATTACTTGAAAATTAAAAAAAAAAAAAAACTTAAATGAAAATTAATTAAATCTAGAAGGAATATTGTTTCAATAATACATTTATTATTCTTATTAATAAATTGTGAAAATAATTAAAAGACATATAATGTCAAAGGAATTAAAACAAATTAGTGGAAGATAAAATTTACTACTCTACATAACTTGGATGGATTTTTGTCTGGAGGAAGGGCATATGGGGATGCAATTGTCTTATGAAAGTCGATGATGGCGACTAGTTGGAGCCTCCTCTTCAATAAATTATCAAAATGATCCAATGCAGTAGAATCTCTTCTCTTGAATTTTAGTAATTTATAATAATATAACATATTTAAAAGAAAGCATACTGTAAAACACATAAATGACCAAAAAGACATATCAAAAGTTTATTTGAAAGCACAAAAAACAAAAACATTTAAATATATATGATTTTATGGACTGTGAAAGAAATAAAAATAGATTATATAAAATATTAAATAAAAATAAGGTATATACAATTTATATATAAAATGTAAAAATATGATGAATATATATTTTGAGAACAACGTGTAAGATCCTTTAACTGTATTGAACTGCCACTCCCTTAATCGTATTGAACCGCCGTGAAACCAACCGACCCGTATTCCCCTTAACTGTATTGAACCGCCGACAGCTCATTCGGAAACCAACCCAAACTATATTCAACTGCCACAGTTTGTTCGGAAACCAACCGAAATTGTTTTCTTGTTGGAATCTTATGGAATGGTCCATTACTCCATCTACGGTTCTATGCCTAGATATGTGGAAAAATTAACACATAGCCAACAGAAGCTTGATGAAAGCTTGGCTATAAAGACTTTTTTTTGCTCCCCAAGCTTGCTTAATTCAATCAATTTCCTTCAGTCTTGCACCATCAATGAGAGTGATTAGAGCTTGGAAGTGCCATACGGAAAGCAAAATTAGTGTGGAACTGGGAAAACTTCTACAACAATTAGTCAAACGAAAGCAACATCAATGGCTGGAGGTATGATCCATTTTGCATATAAATTTTGATTCTTTTAAAGAGTTTTTATTCTACATATTTTAGAATCGATTTAAAGCTAACATTTGGTATCAGAGCCATTTTATCTCTGCCTTGGTGTTTTGGAGAAAGACAAGTTTATTCTGTCTCGGTGCGTCCCTATTGGGTTTTCCTTGCATTTTCTCTGCACATTTTAATGCATATTGTTGTACGTATATCCATATTAAGATGGAAGAACCATACATTTATGTGTCTCTTTCTTTTATAATTTGGTTGTACATTTTTAAATGAAATTGTTGTGCTCTATATAGAGAGGTTTCATTGCATTGTTGTGCGTCTTTAGGTTATTTTACTATACGTTTTTCCCTAAGGAAAATAGCATCTGTACACTTTTCTTCTGAGTCACACAATAGTTAGAAGCCAAGGGGCATAGTTTTATGTCAGATTTAGTAGTTTTAGATAGGAATTGCTTGATGCACTCCTTCGTTGTTATTACATGTAAATGTGCTTGCGATCCGGGTGATCTTTTAAGGTCATTAAAATAATTTCTTTCTTAACCTCTAATTAAAAACATGCTATTTTGAATGAGTATACATAGTTGAATGTTATGCATGAATATTGTAGTTTTATTTATGCAATTTATAATTATTCTCATATCAAGTTAATTTTATGCATAAAAGAAATAATGTCTAGTGATCCATATAATTTTTTTTATTAGAGAATAGCCACAACATCTCTAATTAAATAACATTATATATTAAGATTGATTAAGATCACGTAAAGAATATTTAGAAATTAATTGTAATTAATTATACTAAATATAGTAAATTTTATCCCACGGGAATTTTTATTATATTTATATATAATTAGTTAGGATAAAATATCAAATTATTCATACCTTACCCACAGGACTTATGAATGGATAATTTTTTCATAAAGTTCAAATTGAATCTGCTTGAATTGAAAATTTAGCCCACAGACAATTTTTATGTCATTAGATTCAAATTTAAGCATGAATTTACATTGGTAAAGCATGAAATTTTATTTTTTAGCTGGCCTCAATTTTAACGTAAGCATGTGATCTTTAATTTTATGCAGTTGTACAACCTGCAAATTTCTTTGAAATTTGTTGTGATATCCCTGGACTTAAGGGAGATAACTATAAGGTCTGTAAGGAGAGAGTTCTCCTTCATTTGGGGTGGATGGACATAGATTATGCTATTAGGAAAGATGAACCACCAACACTCACTAATACCAGCACTACAGTGGACATCACGATTTATGAGCGATGGGAGCGATCTAATCGCCTAAGCATGATGTTCATTAAGACTAAAATTTCAGCTGGTATTCGTGGTTCTGTTGATCAGCATGAAAAGGTCTGAGACTTGCTGAAAGCCATTGATGATCAATTCGTCACTTCAGACAAGGCACTAGCAAGCACCCTAATCATGAATTTCTCATCCCCAAGGCTCACCAGTTGGAAAGGTGTGCGCGAGCACATCATGTAAATGAGGGACACTGTGGCTCAACTGAAGAAACTCGAGGTTGAAATATCAGAGTCTTTCCTCGTGCACTACATCTTGAACACCCTTTCACACCAATACAGACCCTTCAAAATCTCATACAACACACATAAGGATAAATGGTCAATTAATGAACTCATGACCATGTGTGTTCAAGAGGAAGAGAGACTGGTGATGGAACTGGGAGAAAGTGCAATGCTGGCAATGCATGGAAAGGGAAAATCTCAAGCCAATAAGAAAGGAAAAGGTAAAGTACCTCCCCAAACTGATATCAAGAAGAATTCCAAGTGTTTCTTCTGTAAAAAGAAAGGACGGATGAAAAAGGAATGCGCCAAATTTCAGAAATGGCTTGCGGACAAAGGTAATGCAATCTCGTTCGTTTGTTATGAATCTAATATGGTCAATGTTAATATTAACACCTGGTGGATTGATTCTGGATCAACAATTCACATTTTGAATTCCTTGCAGGGTTTGCAAAACCTAAGGAAGCCAGTGGGAAGTGAGCAAAGCATCTTATCATGAAACAAGATGGGCTCGCATGTGGAAGCTATAGGAACATGCTATTTAACTTTAAGTAGTGGTTTGTTTTAGAATTAGAAAAGACTTTTTATGTTCCAAGTTTTTCTAGAAACTTGATTTCAGTTTCAAGGCTTGTACCTTTTGGATATTCCTTCAACTTTTCAGAAATATATTTCAGTTTATTTTATAAATTTGATTGTGTTAGGAATAGTATTTTGTCTGATGGTCTTTACTGCATTAATTTACAAAACAATGTCATTTATGATTCAATGCATGTTAACACTAGCACTAAAAGATGTGTTATTAATGATGATTCCTCTAAATTATGGCACTAGAGACTAGGTCATATCTCCGTAGAAAGAATTAAAATATTGGTAAATGAAGGGGTACTTAATACTCTGGATTTTACTGACTTTGAGACTTGTGTGGATTGCATAAAAGGAAACTAGACCAACAAGTCAAAGAAAGGTGCCAATAGGAGTTCAAACATATTAGAGATCATACATATTGATATATGTAGTCCAGACATGGACCCACATGGTCAGAGATACTTCATCTCTTTTATAGATGATTACTCACAATATATGTATATCTACATGCTTCATAATAAGAACGAAGCATTATATGCCTTTAAAATCTTTAAGGCTGAAGTAGAGAAACAATGCGGCAAGCAAATTAAGATCGTGAGATCAGATAGAGGTGGAGAATATTATGGTAGATACACAGAAGATGGACAAGCACCTGGGCCATTCACAAAATTTCTTCAAGAGCATGGGATTGTTGCCCAATACACCATGCCTAGTTGACTCGACCAGAATGGTGTAGCAAAAAGAAGAAACCGAACATTATTGGACATGGTGTGGAGTATGCTTAGCAGCTCCAATCTTCCTAAATCCTTGTGGATTGAAGAACTTAAGAGGACAATGTATATATTAAACCAAGTTCCATCCAAGGTTGTTCCTAAAATTCCATTTGAATTATGGAAAGGTTGGAAACTGAGTTTGCGACATATGTGCGTTTGGGGATGCCTGTCTGAAGTGAGAATCTATAATCCACAAGAGAAGAAGCTGGACCCAAGGACCATTAGTGGGTATTTCATTGGATATGATGAAAGGTCTAAAGGTTACATATTTTATTGTCCATCTCATAGAACTAGGATTGTGGAATCAAGAAATGCAAAGTTTCTTGAAAATGACTTGAATGGTGGGAGTGATCAAACTAGGAACATAGTTTCTGAGAAGGATCATTCAGAATCTCAACCTTCCACCCCAAGTGATAGATTGGTTATTGTTCACAGCACCCCTCAAGTACAAACTGGTGTCGAACAACCAATTGTTGAAGTTCCACAAGCTGCTGACGACATTCCAGTAGATCAGGTAGTTCATGAGTTTCCAAGAACTTTTGAACAACGAGTTGAACCACATACTTCTCAGGAAGATGGTGGTACAACATTAAGAATATCTACTAGACCAAAGAGATCAACAATTCCTGATGATTATGTTATGTATCTGCAAGAATCTGACTATAACATTAGAGACGAAGATGATCCCGAGTCCTTTTCACAAGCCATGAGTTGCAAAGAATCAAAATTATGGTACGATGCCATGAAGGAAGAGATGAATTCTATAAAGAGTAACAAAGTCTAACAAAGTCTAGGATCTTGTTGAGTTGCCTAATGGTGCAAAAGTCATTGGATGTAAATGGGTCTTTAAGACTAAGAAAGACTCATTGGGCAACATTGAGAGATATAAGGAAAGACTTGTTGCTAAAGGATTCACTCAAAAAGAAGGAATCGACTACACAGAGACTTTTTCTCCTATATCTAAGAAAGATTCCTTGCATGTAATTATGGCATCAGTAGCCCATTTCAACTTGGATTTGCAAAAAAATGATGTGAAAACGACATTTCTCAATGGAGATCTAGAGGAGGAGGTTTACATGAAACAACCTGAAGGATTCCCCTCAGATAGTGATGGTGAGCAATTGGTTTGCAAACTCAAGAAATCCTTATACGGTTTAAAACAAGCATCCCGCCAATGGTATTTGAAATTCCATAATGTAATTTCTTCTTTTGGTTTTGTAGAAAACATTATGGATCAATGTATATACCTGAAAGTTGGTGGGAGTAAAATTTGTTTTCTTGTTTTATATGTGGATGACATTTTGCTAGCAACCAATGATAAGGGTTTGTTGTATGAGGTGAAACAATTCCTCTCTAAAAATTTTGATATGAAGGATATGGGTGAGGCATATTAGGTCATTGGCATTAATATCTACAGAGACAAATTTCGAGGCATCTTGGGTCTGTCTCAGGAAACCTATATTAATAAAATTTTAGAGAGATTTTGGATGAAGGATTGTTCACCAAGTATAGCTCCCATTGTGAAGGGTGATAGGTTCAATTTGAACCAATGCACAAAGAATGATTTTGAAAGGGAAAAAATGAAGAACATTCCATATGCTTATGCTGTCAGAAGCCTAATGTATGCTCAGGTCTGCACAAGACCCGACATTGCATTTGTTGTGGGAATGTTGGGATGATATTAGAGTAATCCAGGTATAGACCACTGGAGAGTTGCAAAGAAAGTAATGAGGTACCTTCAAGGAACCAAAAACTACATGCTTATGTATAGACGGACGAACAATTTGGAAGTAATTGGCTACTCAAATTCTGACTTTGCTGGATGTGTTGATTCACACAAATCAACATTAGGATACACTTTTATGATGGCCGGTGGAGTTGTATCATGGAGGAGTGCCAAGAAGACCTTGATTGCCACTTTCACTATGGAATCCGAGTTCGTCTCCTGTTTTGAGGCTTCTTTACATGGTGTATGGCTTAAAAGTTTCATTTCTGGGCTTAAAATTATGGATTCTATCTCCAAGCCATTGAGAATGTATTGTGACAATTCAGGTGTTGATTTTATGGATAAAAGTAACAAAAGTGGAAGTCGAAATAAACACATCGACATTAAGTATTTAGCCATAAGGGAACGTGTTAAAGAAAAGAAAGTGGTCATTGAGCATGTCAGCACTGAGTTGATGATCGTTGATCCTTTGACTAAGGGCATGCCACCATTTAAATTCAAGGAGCATGTAATGAATATGGGACTTGGTTCCATTATGTAGTTTCTCATTGTATGGACAGTGAGATCGGAAGAGCGGTTCAGCAGGAATGCCGAGACCGATCTAGATCG
>CBVK0100410486.1:0-12462 GCA_900067695.1 Picea abies | reverse complement strand
CCCACAACTTGCCGATTTTTGGCCTTTCCAGGAGATCTCACTTGTATAGTGTGCCCCGCACAAAATAATTGATATCAAATTCTGAAACTCGGACCAGAAATACTACAAAATTTCCATGATCCAATGCAACTAGTCCCACACAATTTGGATACTCTAGGAAGAGGTTATGATTGTTTTACCTGGAACACCTTCTTGAGACTAGTCAATAGGACTAGTCAGGTACCCTATCTTACACATGGTGTATCTACAAATTTATGATGACCCAGAAGCTGAAATTTTTACCATAGATACCTTACTAATTTATATAAATAGACTCCATATATTAGGGTCTGAAACGTTACAGAAATATTTTTATCACAAAAATTCCGCAATGACTCAGTTCAATATGATTCCAGAACCCTATCTTGTGCAGGTTGTATCTCCGAAAGTATAAGGTCTTAGGAGCTGAATTTTGAACCCAACGTACCTTGTTCCATCTTATAAATATCCTCCAAGCCGTTCCTTCTAAAACGTTTTATAAAAAAGGTTATAGTGAAAATTCCAAGGTGTCTCAGATGTAGCAGAGAAACCCCAAGACCTTGAGCTCTGATATCATGTGTTAAGAACCAAATATCAATATAGCATAGAAAATCCTCAGAAAAAGTACTCAATGCCTTCAAAAAGAGAGAATTTCACATAATAAGCCTCTTCGAGGGAGCAACCTCCTTTTACCCCACTTAAATGTTCAAGTACAAGATGATTGAAAATGAAAATGTCTCCTTGGTATATATAGAAGACTAGGACGTATAATTACAACTAATGGCCTAAATCCGACATAAATAAAATAACATTACTAATCTAATATGCCCCAATTAAGGGGTATTAGGGCTTAACATCTTGTGAGGCCAAAAAAGAGATAAATTATCACTCAAAATACGCCCTTTCAAACCTTTTAACAAGTGGGAAAGGAAGCAAGATCACTCGACAATATTTTCATGTTTAGAGAGTCTGAAAAGAGCTTAAAGACGACTCCAAGGGGTTCCTTTTTTGTATATCCATGCGATCCCGAAAAAGAGATAAAAGGTTTCTCGGTTGCATTCTCATGTATTTACGAGCACGAGAAAGAACAAAGAATAAGTTCGGTATGCCCCCAACTTGAAATCTAGTGGTTTAACTATAGAATGATCATCAAAGGCTAGAGACATGCCCCCCAAGTTTCAATTCATTCACCAAATTTGAGGTTTTCACCAATTTCTCTACTAGATGGAGAAAAATGATAAGAGTGGATGAAATGAAGGTTCAAATACGAGACCTAACAAAAGAATCGACTCGATAAGAGAGGTGACTGTTTTATTTTTAATGAGCTTGACACAGAAAATAAACTATTCTCAGGGCTCTGGGTTCAACCCACAGATTTTTGTTTCATTTTTTTAACGAACTTTCTACAGAGAGGAAAAATATGCTCAAAGATTTTGTTTCATTTTTTAACGAGCTTGCTACAGAGAAGAGAAACTATGCTCGTGGCCTCTGTTTCATTTTTTAACGAGATTTCTACAGAGAAGAGAAACTATGCTCATGACCTCTTGATCATGACTTCCAAGAGGATAACACTATGGAAGGACACCATGTCAAGGGACAAAAATCAGTCATGGATTCCAAGAGATCTTCACTGGATGGAAGAAAATCACTCTGGAAGGAACACATGTCGAGGGTCGCGAAAGGGGTAGGTAGATCAGGCTCCAATAGCCCTACTGAAGAGATCACCATGTCAACTACTAGATCCAAATCATCAGAATTTGAATTCATGGGAGACAACGGAAAATCAACATCAAGAGGGAAGATAGAGTGTATATCTTCCTGAATTTCTTCACGAGGGGGAAGAAAAGAGGATCGATGATGGTTATCATCCTGAGGTAGTTTGTCGACGCTAAGAATTTCCAAAATAGATTCATCAGAAGGAAAAATTGGGGAAATGTAGTCGAATGAAGATGACAAGGAATTTAACCGTGATGGCATCGAGTAACTATCAGGTGCCAATAGATATTGGTCATTTGAAGAGGGAGAAGTGGATTGGATAGAAACATATGATGTTTTGGCTGCACTAAGTGGCATGGTGTCACCTAGTGCATCGAATTCCAAGGGACTAGGTACAATCCAAGGGTCAGATGATTCCAATGATTGATAAGTCGTGGTCAAAATCATATCGATGGTGGCAATATGATGTGTATTCGGTGGAAGTGGTGTAGGTAAGGTACCCATAAGGGTAGACTCTTTCATCAAGCCAACACCAACACTTTCATACGTGGTCTTGTGATCTCCCAAGAATGGAATATTGTTGGTAGCGGGAGCATGAGCGTCCGGTGTACAAAAATCTAACTGATCGACAGTGACATTTTTTCCCTGATGAGGGAATTGTACACATCAAAACACTGACAAGGAAACGACAATCATAACATAAAACCAACTTCTTCCAAGTAATAAGTTGTAATCGAGGGGAGCATCGACCACCTCGACATCAATAGTGACGGTTTTTCCACCCAATTGGACGGATAGGGACTGTAAAATCCCATGGGGATGAAAACCTTGTCCATCGAATGCACATAACATCGTTGGGGATTTGTTAAGTGCGGGTGATTTTAAACTTTTCCAACATGCTAAATACATGACACAAGTAGAGGCTCCCTCATCCAACATGGTTCGGTGAATTTGTTGATTGTGAACAACAACATCAATTTGGAAAGAAAGTTGGTGGGAGAGTCGAGATGTATAATTGTCTAGGTTAAACATGTTATTGTTGGATGACTCAGGATCAACAGTGCCAATAGCAGCCAAGAGTGTTCTACGTTGACTAGGGAAGTGTTGTAGAACTTCTAACACAAACATAGCACACGGTGCTTGAGCCAAATCTTAAATAATGTTGTAGTTCTGGGTGGCACGTGAACTAGGATTAAAGGTAGATTTACGGATAGTGCTCTTAGGAGGGTGTAATATAGAGTCGAATGAAGGTTTCTCTATATGAAGTGGTCCAGACAGAGGATTAATTGATGGAGGTCTAACGAAGGATGGTGATGGATCTGATAAAGTATCGGTACCATTAGTGACCTTTCCTTTGTCAGGTTTAACTGGTGTGTCGTACGTCTTAGAGAGAGTGGTCAAATTAATCCCATTAAACATATAAATATGGGCACTTGTCAAGGCCTCACCATGAGGATGGCTAGAACTTTCCCCATGAGAGGGGGTTTGAGCAACCATGGATTGCTGCTCTGAAAAAGATTGAGTAAGAACAATGGGTTATGAATTTCCTTGGAAATGTTTGGCCACTTCATCATGATGTGGACAGTCTCGAGTGTAGTGATCATCACCACAAATGATACATGGGAATTTTAGTTTCCATTGTGGTTTCTTTTCGGTAGACGGTGTTTGAGCTTGATTTTTTGGTTGTTCATTGTTATTAGTATTTTTTGATTTATTTTTTTCCTTCTTCTTACCTCTTGATTTTTGTGAAGGGGCATATTGAACTGCATTCACCTCATAGATATGAGTTTGGGGGGAGGTAGAGGAGAGTGTGGTTGACTAGGAAGTCGATTGAGTTTTGACGGAACCGATAACACCATCTGCATGAGATGAGGATGACGGCTTGGATGGATCGACATTAGCTCAAGCAACATTCAAAAGCAACTCATACAAAGTACCAGATTGTGAATAAACCAAATCTAAGTACTGAGCTTGGGAAATGGTTTCTTCCTCGGTGACTACACCACCCATAGCGACATCATGAACGATCGGGGGTAAAAGTGATTTAGTAAACCACTCCGCCAATAATTGGTTAGGAATGATCTCTTTGATCATCCTTCGTCGTCATCTCCACTCATGAATATGGTCAGATATATTCATAGAGTCAGTTTGATGAAGGGAGGTCAAGATTTCAGTACACGTCTCGTAGAGAATAGGTAGTTGAAAGTGTGCGAGGAAAGACATGGCAAAGGAGTTGAAATCATGAAAAGAAGCACAGGGTAGTTCAATATACCACTTTGTTGCAGAGCCCGTAAGTGTTCGTTGGAAAAGATGCAAACGTATAGAATCATCCATGAGGGATTTTGATGAACACCACAAATGGAAAGTCATCACATGGTTATTTGGATCTTCTCCAGGTTTTCCATCAAATTTTGGAATATCAGAAGGAAGTTTAGCTGGAATAACTAGCTAAACCGATGAATGAAAAATAGGATCATTGGTTAACCGAGACAAGTCTGGGAGATCCAGAGTTGCAAGGGAAGGTAACTGTCGGTTAATTTGCAGATGATACTGGTGTGGCATAGGAACACCAGTAGGACCATAAATTGGGTTAGGTGGATAATTGTAACCAGTAGGTCCTCCTACATACAGTTGTTGTTGACCAAGATAAGCAGGATTCGATGATGGCTGAGAAACATTTGCATAACTTGGTGGGTTCTGAGCATTATAAGTCGGGTGATTTGCTTGCCCATAAGGAGGATAAACATGTTTCCCTTGAGGAGGGTAAGAAGTAGATCCCAGAGGTGGATACACATTAGACCCATGGGGAGGATAAATGTTAGACACTTGGGAAGGATAAGTTTGTTGTCCTTGAGGACTCCAGGTGGTGTTTGGGATGTCGCCCGGATAAGGTTGTCCATAAGATGGTCTGGAAGGAACGGGATTTAATAATCCTCCTTGTGGGTTATGATATGAGTGCCCCCCAACATGGGGTTGGATAAATGTGCCTCCCGAATATACTCCCTAGGATTGTGAAGGGTTTCTAGCAAACAAAGGTTTCCCCCCTGCTAGTGGTGGATTAAAGACTGGGGTATGACTGGAAAAGGGAGGTTTCCCTCCAGGAGGAACATGAAAAGGGTGTTTTCCCCTGGGTGGGGTAGGCCCACTAGATGGTGGTTTCCCTCCAGTCAATTGTATTTGGCAGGCAAGGGTTTGCATTCTCTGGTGCAAAGATGTCCCAACAAGATCGTGTGGAACATGTGGAGCTGTAGAGTGAAAGTTTGTAAAAGTGGGGGTAGGGATCGAAGTGCCTTAGGAATGAGTAGAGGTGATGAGTCCAACATTAGGATGGACATGTGTTGACATAATAGTAGGGTTAATGACCTGATCGATGGGGTGATTCATAGTTTGATCGAATGGTCTCGTTTCAACAGGAGGTTCATGAGGATGAAAGGGTTTTCGAATGGATTCAAAATGATCATAGAGATCGCGTCCTGATGAAGTCCTCTATACAAAATGAGCAGGTGTGGTATTTGTATCTACTATAGTGGTAGGACGAATAGGATTTCTATACTCATCACCAAAGATTGGTTCTGTGGATCCCATATATGTTTCGATAAATTCTCTCTCAGGTAACTGTGGGACCTCTTTGTCTATGACGTTCCCAAGGGAGTCTAAATGAAGAAAAAGTGGTTTGAGATGGGTTGTCGACACATATGTAGTGTGAGGAGTGAAATTCTCAACCATAACCAAAGTGCCTTCTGAATTGTCCAATGGAGGAGTAACAACACTCTCAGTGTTAGATTTATTTTCTACCTCTCCATGGTAGTTGTCTTCTGGAGGGTTAGGAGGTAAGGGTTGGTAGCCTTCCAGAGGAATCCCTTGCATCCTACTCGATTGGCGAATACCTTTATTGTCTACATGCTCAATTTTGGAGAATAATAGCACACGCTGAAAATCTAGGGCCAACTAATGAAAAGAAACAACATACATTAATAAAATCTAGGAATCAAAACCAAGCAAACAAAACTTCTCTTGATGATCGTAGTAGTTGGTGATGAAATCCAACGTCGCATGATCAAGTCAAGAAGAGGCTAGGATATGGTGGAATAGTTACAATGGTGACCTGCTTAATAGAATTTCACCTTGGTGCAAGCTTCCATGTAGTAATTGTGGATTTACCCTCCAAGGAGCCCAAGTGAGTTTGAACAATGTTTTTTCCAGGTACAGTGAGACTTCCCTTCACCGTCACCTTTTGTAAGTATCTAAATATTATGGCTACTAAGGACACCAAATTGCAGTCATCCCCTAGGCGGGTACAGTCGACAGTCCGATCCAAACATATGGGTAGGATAACAAGTCTGAAATCAACTCGAGAGGCTCCCACACATAATTGTGGGTATACCCTCAAGTGACCCCCAATATACGATCCAACCACTACAAAATAGTTGAACCACGGAGGGATAATCCCCGTAATTCTCCCGAATGCGACCTCGTGCGTAACCACTGTGTGAGAGGGGGATCCCAGAAAGCCATATGACAATTGGATTTTCTCTCCCTATCGCAAGATGCTAATGTTTGTTTTGAAAAACTTTGGAGAGTTTTACTCACGGCCTAATCCAAAGTGCTAATCCTAGTCTAATGTTGGTGGAAGATCCTAAAAACAAAAATGTTCTAGATAAATTTTAATTAGCAATAATTTTACAGTTGTTCTTTACTCAAGGGTGCATGAAAGTGAAAGTGATGGTATTGTGACTCAATTCCCAAAAAATGCACAAGAAAATGATAAGTAGTCTTGTCTTTCTATGAATTCCTATTTAAGGGAAAGAGAGAGAGAGAGTTCTTTTCATTATCAAACACTGAGATGCAACATCATCATACAATTGTTTCTCAATCAAATCCAATGTAATGCTAAAAAATTTCAGAAATGCCTTCTAATATCCAAACCAATCACTAAAATATGTCCTTTTGCTTATATGTGAATGATAATAAGATGTAAAACTTCTAATGTCAATTAGACTTCAGGATTAAACAATCAGAAGAAAACCTCTCACAAACAAAAATACACTCTCATCGTGAATAAACAAGAAGGACAAAGATAACCAAATTTGCAAACAAGAACCAAAAACCTCAAACAAAAGAGAAATGTTGGAAAACTGACCTCAAAGATCAAATGGAAATGTTCACAGACCTTTGGATTTCCTCACAAAAGTTTCCACTCAGTCAGATAAATGAGAAGAAAACAACATGTTAACTCTAGGTCAGCAAAGACAAAGAGTGACTTCAAGGCAAGGAAAGAAAATGTGAAATTTCCAAACAAAAGAGGATCAATTCTTAGAAAACATGGTGTTGAAGGCCAATACCAAGATGAACTGAGAGGATGAAACTCCTGAGTCAAATCCAAAATGAAGAAACAGCTTCAGAAGATGAAAAATCTGGAGAATTTCTCACAGAAAGGGGGTAGCTCTCTGGTGTAAGGGGCACCAGAGAGTTTCATTGCTCTGTGTGAGGATAATAGGGAGTTTCGGTACTCTGACCACAACAAAGGGGGAGTGCTCTGCTCTCAAAACTCAAAAAAGTACTCAGAAAAACAAATTTCCTAACAGACTCAGTCAATCAGGGTGAATAAGATGAAAGAAAGAGGCAACCAAACAGATCTAATAATAAAAGAGACAGTATGGAGAAGGTCAAAAGAGTGGGAAAAGGGCCAAAACAAGATCTAGTAAAGGAAACAAAAATCAGAGTTCCTCCCCAGTGGAGTCACCAATTTCTGTTACAGGTGAATCCTCCCATGGACAAGCGGATTCCCTCTTGGTCTCTAGACTCGTAAGGCCAAGACAGAAAAGTGCTTAGCATGGAAACTGACATCCTTTTAGATCTAATCAAGCTAACATATGAAGGAGAAGAAGAAAGATATGTACCTTATTAACGACTTTTTTCCTTGCAAAGTCCAGGTTGAGCTTCGATCCTGAGCTCCCTGATAGGTCCTGTAGAACAAACAAAGATACAATGGAATCCTTATTCTATTGAGATTATCTCAAGCATAGATCTATCTATTGAAAACAAGTTCATGTGAAACAAACATAAATTTGAAAGAAACATGCCAAGCATTGATATATTGATAAGAACAAGTAAAAGTACTTACAATCCTTTGATGAAGGTGTGACAACTTCTTCCAGTTCTCCTTTTCCAACCCCTTTTCTCAAGTAATCTACACTGATTTCTTTGATGACATCTCACTTATGGGATCATAAGTTTGGTGTAATTCTCAATCTCCATATGTCCTTTCTACCATGAGGAGGCCTCCTTATATAGCCTTGGAGAGGCCCAACCACTTGATAGATCTTTGGGATAAGTTGACGATTCCTCTCATTCAGTTGAGGATCTTCCCTAAGATCATGCCTTGACCCAAGATTCAAACCCAAATACCTTCATAAATTGAGGGTATTCTTGCCTGCTTTAGCTCAACAAACCAAAAATCCGCCCAGAAAAGGTATCACTCCCCCAAAAGGGTACACAGAGCATTTGAACACTCCCCCAAAGAGGCCCAAGGAGCATTGGCACTCCCTGACAGTGGGTAAGGGAGCACTGCCCTCCAAAATCCATTTTTGAGTGGTTTTTCCAGTGGCAAAAGGCTTGTACTCCTTGTCAACTGATTTATCTTCTTCAAAAATAGTCTTTGAGGTGTCCTAAGTGTCCTTGTGATGTCGTTAGAGGCACAACATAGGCAAGATGGAAATATGATGTTTACGACACTTGCAACACTTGTGGTCAAGATGTGACACTTGCGGATAAGATGTGACACTTACAACACTTGTAACGACGACACTTGTGACACTATTGAAGTGAGTAATTTTTATGTGTAACAATATCTTCCAAGGAAAAGCTTTGGATATCTTTTTCTATAAGATTATTTTCTTCCTCTTTCACTGGGGTTTTTCTCTTCTTTCTCATGAAAAACTTGTGTGAACTTTCAATTTTTCCAGAGGGAGGATTCTTGTCTCCCCCTCCACTGAAACTATTGTTCACAGTCTTTTTAATTGGGATGGCTGCTAGAGCATCGCTCCTAGATGTATTATTCTTTGGAGTGACAAGTCGAGATTGAGTACTTCTTTCACTGGAACTCTTTCATTTTTTCTTGTAAAGATCATTACTGCTAAGTAATGTTTCTAAATCACCAATTTTATGTACAAGAGTAATTTGTCTATTAACTTTTTCTTCTTCCCTTAAGATAGTTTGAATAAAAGAGTTATTGAACCCTACTGATAGCATATGTCCAACAAAGATTTAGTTTGGATCAAAACCTTTGATATTTTCAACATACTTCATGCTCACATTGTTAAAATGATTTGCAAATTCATCAATCTTATTTATATTTCTCAATGCAAACTCTCCAATCTTCCATGGCAAGGGCATAAACCGCTTTTTCCTTTTTTCATGGAAAAATTGAAACTAGAAATTATATTGCCTTTCTACCTCTGTAATAAATAATTTATCGGGTACATAATACGGAAGGAAAGAAGGATTTTCTTTTGAGAAAAATATCCTTATCATAATTTGATTCTCCATTTTCTCTATTGTCCCCTTTTAATATAAATATTTGGTAGCTTCAACAGATATCCTAGGAGTATTTTCGCCCAACAAAATATTTTTGAAGACTAAAAAAAAAATCATTATAAAATTCATAGAAAAATAGAGGGGTTTTATGCCTCCACAATGCGTGATACCAAAAGACAACGAGAGTTGCTTCACAATTTACCCTTTTACTGATGGTCAAGTTTGGGAATTGGCAACAGTGCATGATAGAAAATATCAAATAAGAGGCCATAAATAATTTTCTATATTTTTTGTAATGCGACAATTGGGAAGAGATTTCGATAGAAATGAGCTTTCCCCAATCAAATATAGCATGTTCTTGGACTGTAAAATACAGAATATATAAAATCATATAATATATAGAAACAATTTTCTCCTGACCTGTTACTCTAGTGAACAACCATGCAATTTCTAGATAGGGATTCTTTAGAGATTCAACTTGGCTTCTGGTTATGTCTGCAGAGCTAGATGCAGGATTCTCCAAATACTCTAGTAGGAGGTTAAGCCCATTGTTATGTTTCTTCAAGAATTATCTGCAATCTTCACCTTTGAAAGTAAGAGTCGACTCTGGAAGCTTTAACATATTGCGGAATTATTGAGGTGAAAGAGAAATTGGAGAATGTCCCTCGAGTTGTATGATTATTTGATTCAGTACGTACTTTTCCACACACCATGCAACGATTTACTTACAATTTAAAACCTCTAGAATACAAACAACACGATCAATTCCAGATGTTCAAATTATGTGCCCGTCTTTTTGCACAGTAGAAATGGAGGAATAATACCATTATTTTCTCGACCACTAGAAGTTTTGATCTTCGCGGGAAAAAATATTCAGAGTGTCACCAGAGAACTGTTGTCGAGTTGATGCTTCCATTAAGTTGATGGAAAAATTTCTTCAGCTGGGTAATGGTCTCAAATAAACCTTCTCGGAAAGATAATGATAGTTTAATCCCTTAGAAAATGAAGATTAAATGATAATTTAATGAAAAATTCCCTGATCCTTTCGCCATTAATGACGATCTTTTCGAGGCCTGCACAATAATTGCTAGAATTTAAACAATACTTAATGCATATTGGGAAAAGAAACAAAATGGCAGGGATGGGTGTGAGAGAATTTCAATATAATATTTTCGTGAACCCACAAAGCCGCGGTTGTAAAGATGATCAAAAAATATACTAAGTATGAGGAACAGTCGGTCGAACTCGCATGCATGGAAAAGGGAATACTTTGGAGCTAGGCACCCACGACGAAGCTAAATTTTAATTGATGGTCAAAATGTAGATCATGGAAGTTGAAGTGCAAAGTGAGGGTCACAGAAAAAGGAGAGAAAATGTTTGAGCCCGCAAACCCGCAAATTTGAGGAAAAAGTCTAAGTGTTGAAACAGAATTGTGCATAAATAGTGGATTAAAATGAAATCCTACCACCCCGTGAACTTAAATATGGCTAAGTATAGTAACCAAGAAAGGGGAAGAAATATGGGATAAAAGGAAATGGGAAGAACGGAAAGTATAGAAGGGGGGGAAAGAAAAGGAGTAAAGGAGTGGGGAAAATAGAATGTGCAAGGGAAAAGTGGAAGCATGAAAAGGTCTCAAAAATGATGAATCCACATGAACATGGAACTCCTTCTTCCAATATGGGAAGATCAAAATCGATGTGGTCACTAATTTCTACTTCAACGTATCCAAAAAATTCTAACAGTCCCCATTCCACTAGAACTTAGCTTATTTATTCAACAACTTATCCATGGGTGTTGTAATCTGCACATAACCCTTAATGAACTTCATGTAGTATCATGTATGAACCATGGTTTCTATCAAATGTCTAAATGATGTGGGTGCTTGTAAATATAAAATCACTGTAATCTTGGTAGGATCCGCTAATAAGCCCTACTTACGTACCACATGGCCCAACAAAATTCTAAAAGGCGCGCATAAAATACTTTTTTTCAAATTTAGTGAAATCTATGTGATCTTTCAATAGACCAAACACAATCCAATCATCCAAGTAAACATCAAGGAACTTATGAATAAATTCCTTAAAAGTTGCTACAACTACTCTTGAAAAACTGCCGCTGCATTCTTCAGCCTAAAAGGAATTATTGTGTACTGATAGCTTCCCCACTCTGTCACAAAGGTAGTCTTATGTATTTCTTCCTTCGAAATCCTTATTTGATGATATCCTAAGAATCCATATGTAAAATAATAGGCCTCATGCCCCTACATTCTCTAACACTTCATATGTGAAAGGTGTTTGAAATGGATCATGCAGACATGCATCCTTTAGCTTCCTTAGATCTACACAAATTCTAATTCCCCCTGTTTTCTTATCCTATACTACCATTGGACTTATCCATTCTAATTCCACTGTTGGTTCAATGATTCTTGCTTCCAACATTTGGTCTATCTCTTCTTTCACCTTCTCTTTATACTTTGGATTTAACTTGTAGGGTCTTTGTCTCGCTCGATTAGCATCTGGCTTCAAAGGGATCTTCATTTCTCATAACTCACCAGCTATCCCCTTCATCTATGAGAATGTAGTTGGGAATATATCATGATACTTGCGTAGTAAATTTGGAATATTCTCCACGGTTTCATCATTCCAATAATCACCTATCTGTGCAAACTTTGGATTTTCTTTTGTCCCAATATTTACCTTCTATGTCTTTAGTGGTTGTGCATATGTAGAAGATTCAAGATCGAGTCCTTCTACTGCGTGTTCCCCCTCAGTTTCAGGTACTTGTATATTCATTCTATCTTCCTCATCATGTTCCTCTTTAGCAACATTATTACATTCCAATAATTCATGAATAGTCATAAAATCTTTGTGCACACTACACATAGGTACCACCTCCATTGGCCCTTCTTCTAAAAATATCTTGTTTCTAATGTCCTGTAAGGCTGCATCTACTAATGGAGATTCATGTTCAAAAGTAAAAATTACTTTAAACCTTTGAATTAGTTGGTCCCAATTCATTGTTTATGTGCACATTTCTAGTTCTAGGTACCAATTCTTAGGAATTGTATCCAATGTATGTATAAACTTATGTGTCCATTCCTTATTCGGTATTGATCCCCATATGTTTCTTCACTTCACAATATAATATGATATATCACTTACCCATGTATACTTATGTGAGATCGGAAGAGCG
>CBVK0100410485.1:0-12462 GCA_900067695.1 Picea abies | reverse complement strand
CTGAGAGGTTCCTCCAAGTAATGTGCCCAAAATGACCTCTTCAATGAATTTAATTGACTTATAGCTCAAAATACTCAAAATCGTGGAAATCATCGGAATGCAACGGAACCAAAGCCAACCTATGCGGAATAGCTCATAATGATGAGATATGAAGAGAAATGCAAGTTGGACCACACAATGCCTCTCAATAATCCCTGTACTCACTATAACACCCATCTGGCTACTCTGGTCATCATAAACCTCTGCACTGTGATGATGTCCCAAAGTGGGGACATTACAGTCCTCCTTGCTAGAAAATTGCTTGTCCTCGAGCAATAACCAAATCCACTCAAATAAAATACCAGGATCCCATGTCCACCTATGGGATACACTGTAGAACCCATCGAAAGACGAACAATAGTACACTCCACCCCTAGATCCCATATCAAGAAGTGAACTGCAATACTCCGCGAAGCATAGTCCTGAAAGATATCAACCCTATGAACCTCCTGCACATGACACATGGCCTCATCTCTGAATGAGTCCATCCTCCAAATCTCTACCAAGATCCACACGGCCTCCATCAACTACACATGTTGATGCCAGAATGAGGTACTGCAAGACCTCCGTGAGACACCCTCAAGCATTGTGCTCCCCTCAACACTAAAGCTAAATGGAAAGTTAGAACAACTTTCCCCTGCAAAGGTCCACTCATCGCTGTCAGTCAGTGAAATGCTCAACCTTGCAATCCCTGGGTCCCACGCTAACCTCTGTCGAAGATCACCATGTTGGCCCTGCACTACTCTGACCACGACAGTATGTCCCCTGCATACATACTGGATCCTCCTCTCCTGGATCCTCAAGCTGAAATACCTGTGACCACCGGACCGGCTGTCCAGAAACTGTATATGTAAAGGCATCTCTATAGAAGAAGTACCTATCCACCCATCTCTATGTTTGATCATGATGATCAAGAGTGACAAGTTGCCTCGCTCTATCGAACAAATCCCTGCAGGCCCACTCCAGACCAACCCCTGGTGGAGTGTGTGGCTCTCAGGCGCAACGTGGGTCATCATGTAGTGAAACATCCGGCACACCCAATGAACTCCCGGATCCCATGGCAAACTTGGAAGTTTATCACTTCTAATTTCGTCTAACTGCTCCTGTGTGAGACTGATCACTGTCAGAAGCCCTCTATGCTCATCTGCTATCCTCCTCATGTTGTTGTCAATGATAAATGTGTCGGAAAAGGATAACAGACATATCTGCAACTGACTATAGGACTAGAAGGCGTCACATGCTTTGGTCAATCCCAAGGATTCGACCAGAAGCTCATCCATCGGTATCCATGATAGATGCTCTCCTGTGATCATCACCGAATCCCAACCATCCAGTACAACCGGAAGTAACGCCTCTGACTGCTAGTCAACCAATCTCCATCTCTCATCTCCCATGCAACCGCTGAAATGGTGAAGGTGATCTCCCACAACTATGTGTTGTTGCATAGGATTGACCTCTACATACTCCCCTAAGTGTGTCTCCTCCCTGCAAGGCACTATACCCCTCTGAATGCCACCATACATCTTGGCATGACTCTGTGAACTATCCCTCATCACCGTATGCTCCGGCATACTCATGTCGTCTCCTGCAGACTCATGCTGCATCGTAGATCCAGGGTGTACTGTTGGATCAACCTCTACATGGAGGTAAACTGCTCTCGAAACACCAATGGAAGTGTCCTCCATCAACTGGTTCTCCTCTGCTAGACCACCAACATCCTCTAACCATGTGACCGAAGGATATATCAGAGTGTCCACCAGGATAGATGAAGTGGATCTCTGACGGATCTCCTTAAGAAGCTCATCTGATCTAGACTCTGATTCTTGAAGGGTTATCTGTGTGCCTCTCAAGAATCCTCGAGTGCTCTCCAACTCCTGAGTGAGTCGGTCTACCTCCAACTCTTGCCCCCTCAAGGCCCTGTGATACAACTCGCCAATCCTCAGTAGGTAGTCCCTGTCTGTCAACAACTGCTGGTAGTCGGTCCTCATCATAGACACTCTCTTCCTGAGAGTGTAAAAATCATCCATGGAAAATCCTCCATCTGAGCTACCCTGTGCCACCGATGCTCTCCAACAGTAATCTGCCATCACTGCATGCATGTCATCAATACGTCTAGTGGTTTCCATGATCATAGCCTCACTAACTCTCAATTGTGCTACTAAGTGGTGTGACTCCTGATCATGGTCATGCTGAGGTGCCATCTCAGACCCCTCACTGCTAGTGTCAGTCCTGCTAGTGTCAACTCTGGAATCCCCAAAAACACCCTCTACATAAGATGACGTGTTGAACTGTCCACTGTCTACTGTGTTGTTGGGTACTCCTGTATGCCACTGCACCCCATCACTAGATTTTATCTCCCCCTGAATCACACGGTACCCTGTATGAGCAGTCATATCCTCCTGTGCACTCAACCTGCTACTATCCTCTGCGCCTGCTAGTATCCTCTTCACCTGGATTGGTCAAATGACAATTATAATAGGCAGAATAAGAAGTCGGCCCCAGCAGATATTAAAGAGGCCCCAGAATATATTAAAGGTGGTTATAACCACCCAGTTTGAGAAGTCGGCCCTACCAGTGAAGAGACACTTCACACGTGCCAGTCTTGTATAAATAAAGAGGCCAGCGCCTCACTTAGACACACAACTCACTTGCTCATTTGAGAGACAAGTTTCGGAATTGCAGTTGAAGAAGAAAGAGAGAGAGTGGTGCATCTTTTGGAGAGGATCTTTTGTATTAGCTTGAGTTATCTCTTGGCATTGTATTGGCTATCTATAATAAGGAAGTTTTGCTGGGTTTTCTTCCCCTAGAGGGTTTCCCGGGATAAATGCTATGTCTCTTGTGATTGTGTATTTCTCAGTGATCTTGTCTTTATGTTGTTGTTATCTATTGAAATGCAAAGAACTATAATAATGGCATAAACATTAACATAGATAAGATGTAATCCTGAAAATAGGTCAACATATGCATATGCATAAAATCCCCAATACATCAGTTAACAGCTCAAAGACGTTACACAAGCCTACAATACAAGTCTAGAGAAGAGGACAAGGCGTCCTATTGGGCTAGTGCCCAATGGAAAAGGAAAATTCCCGGAGGGGACCTCATCCAAGCCATGTAAATGGGTGATGTGGTCAAGAGATGTCCAAGCATCTGGGGGCAATAAGGGCTAAGGATGCAAGAAGTGTTACCTGTGGGTGCCTTTGTTAGAAGGCGAGTTGTACCTGTCATGGATGCATTTTTTCCAAGCCCATTCTTGCCTTTTATTCTTATTATTTTTACTCTTTTATCTTTTATTGCTTTTTTTTTGTTCAAGAGCTAATCAGAGGACACTATCCTGGCGTGGTGACCAGTGGTGACAGCGTTACCAAGTACTTTCACAGAGATGAGAAGGTTGCCTCGTGATGAGACCCCCTTTCCCTTGGCCATGCAACCAATGGTCACTGCCCTGGCGTGGTAACCAGCTGGTGGCAATGTCATACTGCTAGGTACCCATGGACCTAATAGGCTAGCTCGTGATGAGACCCCCTATCCCCTGGTTAGAACTTGTTTTATTATTTTTTAGGGTCCCTCTTGTTTCTTGCTGAGAAGCATTTTATTACTTTCTCGAGGATCCCTGGGCGAAGCATCTCGAGGTTTTATTCTTAGGCTTTTATCTTTTATCATCTTGTTTTTACCTTCTGGGCCTTTAGCCCCTTCTTCCCATTAGATAAGATGCAATCCTGAAAATAGGTCAACCCAGTGCCCGGACAAGTGGAATGGGATAGGTGAGCGGGAAACAAGATGGAAAAGTGATGCTGTGAAGGGAGTGGACGATGGCTTCTCAGAGATACCCCCAATGGCTAACCAAAACCTACAGACACAGGCTTTACTAGGGCATCCTGTCAACCCCTCCAAACATGGTCAAGTGGGCAAGTGTAAGATCCAAGCAGTTGTTAGAAATAAAAGGAATCAGATGTACATATTCAAAGGGTTAGTGACACATACCATGATACCTGGAACAATTACCTCATGGAGCAAGAACCATCTCTAACACAGGACCAAGCCAATGGTAATGGATGTTGTTGCTGCTGACAAGATGAAGATGTTGGAAGAAGGAAAAGGTGGGCCCTCCAGGGCCATGCTAAAGTCAATCCTGCTCTTTGTACTCCATGTCTAGGACCTGTGGGCCTCGAGAAATGATCTCCTAGTTATCCCTGAAAGTGGGGGATAACATCTGGCTCCAACTCGAGGACATGTGCTCACCATAGAGCGCATGAGAACCTCATCATCTCTAGCATAACCTGCTGACCTGCTCGATCTCGATAGAAGTATCAGTAACAAAATTGGGGTGGTAATGCCACCCCAACATACATATATATAAAGACTGAAAGAAAGCAATCAATAGTGTGAATGCAAAGAAAACTACTTACCTGTACTTACCTGTTGGTTGGATATTGGGTGTAGTCAAACAACCAGTGAATCCAATCCAGCAACATCCCATGATACCTGCCTTTGTGCTTCATCATAAACCAAAATAGTGATAAGTCAAGCACAAAAATGACATGGGTTAGAACATATATCGTATCATCGGAAATTACAAAGTCTAACTCATGGAGGCGGGTGGGAGGGACAAAATCATGCCATGTCAATCTCTGATGAAAGTGCTCAATCCACTTTAGGAAGGGGTCTATAAAAGTCGAAGGCTTAGAATACCGACTCAAACGGTGTGAAAACTGGCTACCCTTGGTGTCCTCATACTCTGAAGGGACTGACAAGGATTTGGCAGATGACTGTCAAACTACTAAGGGAAAGTTGAAACACCGATATGATAGACTTGAACTTGTGGTTTTCAACCAACCCTTGGATTCTAGGGTTTGCTTTAGAGGAAACTCAATACTAAAGATATAGTTCACAACCATACCTTTAATGAAACAACAAGGTAAAGTGATAATAGGTGGCTGAGGAAAAAAGTCATGAGAATCCTTCTTTAGGCAAACAGTATCTTTACTCCTATCAAAATCCGAGCACAGCGGTGGTTGATAGTCATCTTCATAGGGTAAATCCAAGTGCTCGGAGGAGTACTCATCAAAGGCCTCAAGGTAAGATCAAAAATCGTCAGGCAAACACGGTACTTGGTCAATCTTGAGTGCTTGGGGAGCATCGGTAAAAATCTCATCTTCTTGTTGCCACTGGTCAAGAGTAACCTGTTGTGATAATTGCAAAGGCAACACTTGGAGACGACTCTCTATGTCATAGATGGGATCAATATCATAACTAACTGCATCCCACCTACGTCTCCCAACATGTATGAACTCATCAATATCAAATGCGTCAGTATCAATTTCATAACATGGAAGATTCAAAACACTCATATGCTCATCTATCTCCTCCTCTAAATCATAAAGTAGAAAATTATCAAAATTTTGGGGAGGAGGGTAAGTTGCTATTTCTTCTTGTCCAGGAGCTTCGAGGACTTTGGTGTTTCCAGCATGCGTTATTGTTTTGTCCTCATGGATTACCCCTTTGTCTTCAAGAGTACAGCAAGGAATATTTACTTCGTTCAGGGATTCCATTTCTCCTTCGCTCTCTGAATCAAGGAACAAGGTATCATCAAAATCCTGGAAAGGGAAGTAACTAACCTCGTCGTCTTGTTGTTGTGCAAGTGAAAAAAGCTTGTTGATTGCTTCATCAGGAGGAGGAGAACAGGTTGATTTTTTATCGTCTTGTTCGGATTTCAACTCCTCAGCTGTGTTTTCAATGATCCCTTGTTCTTGGAAAACCTCATCAGGAACTTTCCCCTCAGTATTCTGTTGGTCAATAACTTGTTTCCCTTCTTCTTGAAAATCATCAGTAGAAGTTTCAAGGGAAACTAGTTTCTTCAAATTGAGAGCGTCTGAGGTATCTTCATAATCATTGATTCTGCTTCGTACGGAAAAAACGTTTTTTATTCTGGACAAAAAGATATTTTCCTCGATTTGTAAGGCCATGTTACCAGCTTCATTGGGTGACTTTGGATTCTTTTTACTGGGGAGAAACCCCAAATGCACCAAGAGTACATTGGTAAAGAGATACACGAGGTCCTTATCCTTAGGATAATGGTCTCTAGGAAGTTGGTACAACAAACCCTCAAATCTATTTCGGAAGTTCCAAACAGTCTCATTTTTAGCTTGTTTTGCGTACTGGAGTCTTTTTAGCAATGTTTGGATCTCTTCCAATTTTATGCCCTATTCTTTGAGAAAGACTTCTTCTAGCTGGTTCATGGAGGTGATGCTATCATCAGGAAAATCATCATACCATTTTTTAGCATTCCCGTGAAGAGTGGTGGGAAAGATTTTCATCACTACATCTTCGACATCATCATCAACAGGATGGAGTGCAAAATAAGAATAAAAATCATTCATATGAAAGTCAGCTCTTTCCCCATCGCTACCAATGAATATCGGGAGCCATCTTCCTTCTATCGGGGGCATTTGTCGTGGGTATCCTGGGATTTTGCTCATGTCTAAAGGCTTGTAATTCCCGAGATCCCATTGTGAAGTCATTGTTGGCTTCGTCATCAGTGGAGTCGCCAGATAATTTTCTTGAAACTATCAAAAGATAAGGGAAAACACCCTAAGTGGAATCGCCAGGTAAGCTTGTAAGATAAGGCTTCTGAGGCAAGGCTTACTGAAAAGTGTCGTCTTGAGGAGAATTGACTCAGTCTTCCCTGGCAACGACGCCAAAATGTTATCACACAGTTTGTAGCAAGGGTAAAAGGCTATAAGATAGAGAGTCAAACTGGCGTAACTGGAACCAATCCCACCCAATGTCACCACAATGGGATGGTTCTTTCTCTTTAGGGAGGTTAGGCCCAGGGGAGACGTCCCTGGTGACCTAGGGTTTTGAGGAGGCAAGAGGATAATAAGACAAGGATAAGTTTCCCCCCTCACAAGTCACCACCAATCAGATAGTCCCGGCTAAACAGCCAATAATGAAGTAAAACCCCCAAAGAAATACACCTACCTAGAACAAAGCAACGGGAAACTGATATATGCAAGCTAGTTCAATGGGTTAGTACTTCATATAAATAGATGACTATCTGATAAACATACAAGCAATTTAGCAATAAATATTGACGAAGTCAATGTTTATAAATAGCAATGAAAACTACGTCACTTCACCAATAAATACTAGAATGATATGGCATTAAATGTAGTAGATCAACGCTTCATTCAATTTATGCCTAAATCACCATTCAATTGCTTATAAAACAAAACATTGTTGCACCAATGATGTAAATAGCCAAGGGTGACGGCAGCACTTAGGGTTAGCAGGTTCGTTTAGGCTAAGCTTAGTAAAGTTAGGGTTTGATTTGAAGGTTTTGAGAGTGTTTAGATCGAGTTTTACTTCAACACATGAGGTCCTAGGATCAATGCCTTAGGGTTTAATGGAGTCAATAGTGAAGGACACAAGAGCTGAAGGAGACAAGGTCAAAACGCCTAAGGACTAGAGGGAAGAGTTCTGAGGTGTTGCTATGGCAAGGCCTCAGAATCAAAACCCTAGGGGAGAGAGGCTCACTCCGGTGTTGCTATGGCAAGGCCTTGTGCTCTCTCCTCCTTCCTTAGATGGAAAAACGGCTAGCATAAAAGATAAACTGAGACAAGAGGGTTTGATAAAACAAAGTGTTGTAGCAGCAAGGCTCTACTAGCAAACCTTAGAAAAATCGGTCCCAAAGTGTAGAAACCCTAGGCTTCAAGACGTCTTCTTCTTCTTAGCTTGTAAAAGGCACAGCTAGCAAATGGGAAGAAGAAATAGGAGTGTAGCTATGGCTAGGCTCTTTCTTTCTTCAACAATGGCTGAAAAATCTCTCTCAATGGGGACATGAGACAAGGACCTACTTGTGTGCTTGTCACCTAGGGTTTTGTTCAGCAAAATCATAAATACATGCAAGAAATTAAACTACAACCATTCATTCAAGAAGTTTTGCAGAAAAATACTTACAATTCACCAAGAAATACAATGTAAACCCTAGTTGTAACACCTTTTATCAAGAGAGAAGCCAAAACATGCCAAAATAATCCTCCTTCAACAAGTGCGCATCACTAAATCAGCCAATAACCCAAGAGAGGGCACAAATATCAAACCTCACTAATGAGTGAGTAAGTTGTCATGAAAAAATGAAGGTGAAAATCCTTCATTTATACCATTCCATGACCTAATTTTACATTTTAGGTCATGTAAAAGGCCGACAAGGCCAAAATACCAAAATCATATTGTTTTACATTAAAATGTTAAATCTAAAACCCTAATCAAGTTGAAAAGAGAATAAAAGCCCCTCCAAGAAAGACGTTAGCCCCTTTTCGGGCAAATAGGGCACCCTGGAGCAAAACGTTAGCCCTCCTTGGGCTTCTCCAACCTGCCACACGTGCCACGGTTGCCCAGTCTGCCTCCCAAGACGTCCAAAAGGCTAGATGACGTCATGGTCATCAAGGGTGACGTCCCAGGCCTTCCAAGGCCAATGTTTCACTGAAAAGGGCTCAACCCCCTTAGGCCAAGCTAAGTCGGGGTGCCTCTGGTAGAACGTCCTCTTCTTCTTTGGTGCAAAGCCCCTGATCAACCTCTGTCCTGTCTCTGCCCCCTGATGGGGTCTCAGCATCCATCTGGTGGGCTCTTCAGCCCCATGGAGGTCCGAACTAATCATCTCCCCATGTGTACCGGTCCAAATGGTACCTGTCTGTCGAGCATGGTCCTGCACATCAAAAGTTATGCCCTCCATGGGCTCATCAATCACAGGGATCATAGCAATGTCAATCACATCTCATCATCAATATTATTAAACATATGCATAAAATTCGTAATACATCAGTTAACAGCTCAAAGACGTTACACAAGCCTACAATACAAGTCTAGAGAAGAGGACAAGGCATCCGATTGGGCTAGTGCCCAATGGAGAAGGAAAGTTCCCGAAGGGGACCTCATCCAAGCCATGTAAATGGGTGATGTGGTCAAGGGATGTCCAAGCATATGGGTGCAGTAAGGGCCAAGGATGCAAGAAGTGTTACCTGTTGAAATAATGTAACTACAAAGAGTATTCTTATTATTATTGATATTTTATTCATAGGATCAATCCCCATTGTGGATTGATCATGTCGGATATTGTAATAGGACCAAATCCCCTTTTGCGGATTGGTCAACAGACAATTATAATAGGCAGAATAAGAAGTCGGCCCCAGCAGTTAATAAGAAGACCCAGAAATATTATAAAGGTGGGTTTACCCACCCAAATTAAGAAGTCGGCCCTGCTAGTGAAGAGACACTTCACACATGCCAAAACTTGTATAAATAAAGGAGGCTAGCACCTCATTTGAACACAATTCACTTGCTCAGTTTGAGAGACAAGTTCTGATCTGTTACCAACAAAGGAGAGAGAGAGTGGCGCATATCTTGGGAGAGGACTTTCTGTTTTAGCATAAGATCTCTTGGCATTGTATTGGTTATTTTAAGGAAGTTTTCCTGGGTTTTCTTCCCCTAGAGGGTTTCCTAGGATAAATGTTGTGTCTCTTGTGAATGTGTATTTCTCAGTGATCTTGTTCTTATGTTGTTATTATCTATTGAATTGCAAAGAACTATAATAATGGCATAAACATTAACATGGTATCAGAGCCAACCTGAAGGAAGCATATTTCGTAAGAGGAAAAACGTCACTATTGCAATACCTGCAAATTAGGGTTTTTCAAAAGTGAAGATTTTCGGCTCCAAAACCACCTAGAAAGTTGCGCCCTCCCCCAAGGATCATTTTGGCACCTTCAACGCACCTTTTCAGTGGCTAGATCTCCCGGAAAGTGAAACCCTAGTTTCACAAAGTACCAGAAAACCAGAGTACCAGAGTACCAGAAGTACCAGAGTACCAGAAAACCAGAGTACCAGAGTACCAGAAGTACCAGAGTACCAGAAAACCAGAAGCACCAATCCAAAAATCCGTAGATCAAGTTTGAGGGGGTAAAAGTTGGATTTTCAAAATTCTGACTACACCAACATACTTGCCTCAGCCCAGCGCATCTATTCCCTAGATTAGAATTTCAAAACTTGAAGTTTGAAAAATTAGGGTTTCCTCATAAAATCCTAAGCTACAGTTGCAGTTGCAGTTTCAGAACCAGTTGCAGTTGCAACATCAGTTGCAGTTGCAGTTGCAGCCGTAAGATCAGTTGCAATCACCCTTGAAGTTTTCTTAAGAGTTGGTAATGATTATCCTTGCTACCAAATGGAGCCACTACCTGCAAATGCTATCAGAGGTATGTACTTACATATGTTTATGGTTAAACCCTAAAGAGTATTTGCAGGAGAAGAGATCTCTTGCCATAGATCCAGAAGGATCTCAAGATCCAACACATTCAGAGGAATGATGCAACCCATGTGTGATTATTCTGATATACATCTATTTGTCATAACATTATCTTGATCAGTGTTGCATGTTGAAGCTATGATCAAATTATTAGAAGGATTAAAAGTTGATCATAGAGCTTATCCTCTAACCTAACCTTCTGTCAAGATAGCGTATTGTCTTAGTACAGCATATAGGTTGAAGAAAGCACTCGTCACTTGAGTGAAGGAGACCTGGAAGAAAAGCAAGCACTCATTCTTGAGGACAAGGCTCTAGGTTTAATTAATCAAGATTAATAAGATTCAAAGGTACACATGACAAGCTGATGACTATAGTTGAGATAGCAGTCGTCGTAAAGTATTATACTTGATAGCATGTGATCATATAGAGGTATACGTTTTGCCTGATACAACTAACACCTCCTCTAGGAGAAACCTTGTGTGTTAGGTTGCCATGGAAGAATGCTTGGTCACAACACTATGAGAGTGTTGACCTCATTTCATATTGTATTCCTTACCTTTAATCTTTTCTTCAGATAAATTATAAGCGATAGCTCTAAAGGAGCTACTAGGATGATTGTTCGTGCTATTGCTTTATATTATCAGAGGGATATTACTCTTGCTTGTTGTTTTGCTGACCTTGCTCCAAATCACATGTAATAACCCTGAGGAAGCTATGGTGAAGGTTGCAGAAGGCAACGTGATAAAGAAGAAACCATAGATGAAGCAATCATCATTGGAAGAGAAGAAGGTAGCTTGCATAAGCTATAGGGTCACTCAGAAGCTGCCATGACCCACGCCATTGAAGAATCTTGGCAATAAAGATTAGCTCACTTCAACTACAAGGTGCTACCATACATATGCAAAGCGGTCACAGGTTTACCAAAACTCAAAGGTGACCATCATATGCAATGGATGTGCACAAGGGAAGAACATCAAGAACCCATTTCCGAAGAGGGACAGCAAGACAGAAGGAGTCCTAGAACTCATCCATTCAGATGTGTGTGGCCCAATGCCATCATCCTCCATTAGTGGGTATGTATACTATGTATCATTCATTGATGATTACTCTCGTAAGACCTGAATATATTTGAAGAGTTCAAGGAATTCAAAGCCTTGATAAAGAACCTTTCTGAAAGAAAGATTAAGATACTCAGGTCAGATAATGGAGGAGAATATACCTCAAAAGAGTTTGTGAACTTCTGCAAAGATATTGGAATCAAGAGGGAACTCACTACTCCCTATAATCCCCAACAAAACCGTGTAGATGAACGGAAGAACAGAACCATGCTGGAAGCTGTGAAGATCAAGATCTTCCTATGTGCTTATGGGAAGAAGCAGCGATGGCAGTTGTTTATGTGCAGAACTGATTATCCCATAATGCACTTGGGCTCAAGACACCGGAAGATATGTTCACCGGAAAGAAGCCAGAGGCAAGCCATCTCAAAATATTTGGTTGTCCAGTGCTTATTCATATACCTAAAGAAAAGAGAAACAAGCTGGACCCTTCAGGAAAGAAGGGAATATTTGTAGGATACTGTGAGGTCTCCAAGGCCTTCAGAATCTATATACCAGGTCAACATCACATTGAGATCAGCAGGGATGTGACCTTTGATGAAGATGCAACGCTCAAAAAATCTAAACTGTGCCAGCTTGAAGAGGTATATGAAGAGGAACCCGTAATCCCCAATACTGCAATAAGGGAGGTTCCCAGAGCTGCAGAACCAGAGAGGGAAGTCGTAACTTCCCTTGATGAGGAACTTCTAGAAGACCATGATATAGTAGAAGTACAAGAACCTCCTCAGATGACAATCCTCCATAAAAGAAAGCCAACTTAGGCTAGAGAGCTTATTCAAGATGGAGAGAAGTACAGTGTTCCCCAAGGAACTACGAGACAGGTGAAAAGACCAAAGCCATTCTCCAGTTATACGGCTTTGATGTGTGATCTCCCAGAAGAGGAGCCTACCTGCTCTGAAGAAGCCATTCAGAGAAAAGAATGGGCAGATGCCATGACAGAGGAATACCAACCATAATAAAGAACGAAGTATGGGAAATAGTTCCCAGATCGAAGAATAAAGATGGGGT